>RJVU01068204.1:821482-836780 GCA_003731715.1 Anabarilius grahami | reverse complement strand
TACAAATAAACATTTCTGTTTGTAATTGAGTGATGATGTGTGTTTGTACGTGAGCTGCAGAAGCACAACTGCTCGTCTGTCATTCAGCGGTCTCAGCAAAAAAGGTTCGTAATTACAAGAAGTTTACTTGATTATTGCTGTCATTCCTGTGGCAAACCAAGAAGCCTTTTCATTAATGCTTGACGCAACTTTTAACTGTATTATCCACCAATTGTTAGGCTATTTATGAAGGCTGACATTATATATATCATTATATAAGTTTGTAAACATTAGTATTTTTAATGTTTTTGAGCGAAGTCTCTTATGCTCATTAAGGCTGCATTTATTTCATAATAAATACAGAAAAAAACTATAATATTGTGAAATATTACTACAATTTAAAATTATGGTTTTCTATTTTAATATACTTTAAAATATAATTTATATCCAGTGATCAAAGCTGAATTTTCAGCATCATTACTCCAGTCCTCAGTGTCACATGATCCTTCAGAAATCATTCTGATATGATGATTTATCATCAATGTTGGAAGCAGTTGTGTTGTTTAATATTTTTTTGGAACCTGTGATACCTTTTTCACGATTAATTTATGAATAAAAGTTTAAAAATATAAATCTTTACTATCTTTTTTTATCAATTTAACACATCCGTGCTGAATAAAAGTATTAATTTCTTTCAAAAAAAAAAAAAAATGACTGACCCCAAACTTTTGAACGGTAGTGTATATTGTTACAAAAGATTTCTATTTTAAATAAATGCGGATATTTTTTAATGTTTATTCATCAAAGAATGCAGAAAAAGTATCACAGGTTATAAAATAATATTAAGCAGCACAACTGTTTCCAACATTGATAATAAATCATCATATCAGAATGATTTCTGAAGGATCATGTGACACTGAAGACTGGAGTAATGATGCTGAAAATTCAGCTTTGATCACTGGATATAAATTATATTTTAAAGTATATTAAAATAGAAAACCATAATTTTAAATTGTAATAATATTTCACAATATTATTGTTTTTTTCTGTATTTATTATGAAATAAATGCAGCCTTAATGAGCATAAGAGACTTTAACATTAAAAATAGTAATGTTTACAAACTTTTGAATGGTAGTGTGTGTATATATATATATTCTGAAAGCACTGCAAAAAATGATGTTTTGTTTTCCAGTACACACATCTAACCATTATTAAATCAAGATCATTTACTTGAGAAGCAAAATTACTTAATTATATTACAAACTTACTTACTTTATTTAATATCCACCAATAAACTTAATTCCCTTTTTATTAAAGTTTATTTAATTAGTAGATTTTCTTGTTTTAAGCACAAACTCATTTATTCAGAAAACAACACTTAATATCTTGTCATTTTGCTTCTCCTGTAAATGTATTTTGATTTAGAACTAATGTTTAGATAAGGAAGAAGAACATCAGTTTATGAACTTAATCTGTTGTTTTTGCTTATGGATATTTTCATTCTTGCATATTCTGTTTTAATACTATAGTAAAGTACTTGAATTGTAATAAAACAAAGTATATTCATATAAAAAATACTTTACCCAATATTGTAATAAGTTTTCTACAACTATAGGGTCTATTATACTACAATACACTAGTTACTGTAGTAAAAACTAAGTATACTACAGTATTTATTACAGTTTATCACTATAGTTAAGTATGCTGTTTTATTCATTAACAAATGTTGTAATTACTATAATATACAGTATAATACTGCAATTTACTATACCATGGTTCAAAAACACTACAGTATTTACTATCAATATAGTATCTTTTCAAATTCTTTCATGACAATTTTATATGTGAAGAGATTATTTGAATGTCGCATAATTAGACAAAATATCGACGCAAATGTCGCGCAAACAAATGCTACAGGATCGTTTCTCTTCATTAACTATAGAGATTTGGTGATATTTATTTTTATTATACCTGAAGTAATTTCTCCTCAAGTTCACACACAAGCTTAATTCATCATGTTAACTACATTTTGTCTTCATTTTCAACACTATGGTTTTAAAATTTCCGAACAAACATATTTTTGTCGAATGTTTAGCATGGAAAAGTACTAGTTCCTGTTGCTAAATGTCGTGACAATATAAACGCCTGGTCGCAAGGTGGCGCTGTTTTGAATTTGAATTTCCATACAAAGCCTAGTCTGTTCCTGTGACGTTACCAAAGAATATCCACTAACAAGAAGCGACACTCAATAGAAGGTTCCATTGAAAGACCGCCGCCCAGCAGCAGCCCTGCGTTCCCGCCATTTTGGAGTGAAAGCGAGTCGTCAGTCCACTAGTTTCTATTGTTTAAAAGAAATGTACATTAAAGCTGAAATCCAACAACACAGAATAAAATACTATCACTAGTGATCATCAAATCCTTTTAACAGTTTATTTTACACACTTTGTGTTTCAGTCGTCTTTTTTCACAAAACCTTTGCTCTCCAGAAACCCAGTCAGTTTGGGTTAAAACTCTTTAAAAGGCTTATAGACACTGAATTAATACCAACATATGAAATTAAATTAAGGACATGCATCAGAAAAATTGAGAATGTTGGACAATAAATGAATATAAGAGCTTGATTTAGCAGTGTTGTCTAATGTCCGTTAAAGCAAAAGTGTGAATTATGGGATAACAGCAATGCATCATGTGTTATAAGATCATTATGTTTGTAGCGTGATCCATTAAAACATACAATATATTCAATTCAGAACTATATATTATTACTATTACTCCACTAGGTCTGAAATATATTGTTCGCTGCAAACATGATTCTTAAATTTATTAATTATTAATTTACTATTAATAAATGTGTAAAGTTGCATAAAATGGAAATACTCAATAAAGTAGGCTAACTGCGTTACCTCAGATAAATGAATGATTGGATTCCACAACTGATAAAACATATATAAGACAATATTTACTGTGGAAAATTCTAAAACGCTTAACGTGAAAAAAGCTTAACGTGGTTTAATGTACTAGACAGTGATTTTAACAGACCAAACTTACTAAATATCATATACTATGTGCAAATAATCATGTTAAGATCATATTTTGGGCTCATCTGATTTTTTGCACATAATATACTCTATTAGCATGATATTTAGTGAGTTTGGTCTGTTAAAATCACTGTATTAGTACATTAAACCACGTTAAGCCTTTTCTTATAACGGTTTTCTATGGGAGAAAAAGGCTTAACGTGTTATAAAACACGTTAAGATCATATTTTGGGCTCATATGATTTTTTTCACATAATATACTTTATTAGCATGATATTTAGTAAGTTTGGTCTGTTAAAATCACTGTCTAGTACATTAAACCACGTTAAGCTTTTTTCACGTTAAGCGTTTTAGAATTTCCATTTACTGTAGGATCATACAATTTACTGCTGACTTAATTTGAAAAACTGTTCTATTGCGCTTCTGATTTGGCAGTGAAATTCACCGATTTTGGGAGCGTAAAATGTGAAGGATTCACCCCATAATGGCGGCCGCGCTACCGGAGCGCCACCTAGTGGCTGTTACCCAAAAGGTATCAGAGTGTCGCCTCTTGGGTTCTAAGCTCTTTGCTGTGACGTGTGTGCTGCTATGGTGATCAGAGAAGCGTCCGAGGTTTTGAAGAGCAGTTTCAGGCGCGAATAAGTATTACAAAACATTCATACAAGCAAAAATCAAAAACGTAGATGTATTAAAACACGTTATATTTGTGTCTGGAAACCGTTTATAACACCAGCTAGTGATGAAGGATTAGTAAACTCGACCAAATGCACTCAGTGTATTAATAAATGGAGCATATTAGATCAATTTCACCAATCCTGCATTTGGATTTGAATAATTTAAACTTTCCTGAAGCTAAAGACAGCAGATATGTTCTGACAAGTCCACGTTCACTTGAATCCTGTGCAAGACTGGGAGTGAAACCTGTTGATCTGCTGTTCAGATCCCTCACAGACTTTATCGATGAAAACCAGGAGTCCTCTTTGGAGGAAGTGACCGTATTATATGAGGAGTACGAGAAAGGACGAAGAGAACGACTGCGCTTGTGTCGAGAGGAAAGAGAGCGGATCATACAAGAGGGCTGGAACAGAAAGTCATCTGTAAAACCGTTCACAGCCCTGGAAACCGTCCCAGAACAAACAAGCACAGATACCAAAGCCAAATGTCCCAGTGATTCACGGTTCACCGACAACCGAGTTCACTCCAAGTCCGCGATTACGATCTCAGACAGGTTTCCGACCACAAAGTTCCCCTGCAGTTTCAGTCTGGCCGAAATCCGACGTTCTCCTGCGATGGAACGCCGACTAAAAAGCCTCTCGGAGGAGATCAGTCGCAAACTAAGAATCGCCATCCCGGAGAAAGATCAAAAGATTGCAGCGTTGATGCTAGCCAAGCACGAAGAGGAGCAGATTCGTTTACGGCAGAGCATGTTCGAGGAGCAAAATCGCGAAGAGGAGCAGAGGCGCGAGGAGATGTGGCGAGCCGACTTGGAGCAAAAGCGGCGAAAAGAGCTCCTGCGACAAATTCGTCGCTGGCAGGAGGATTTGGAGGAGCGGAGGAGGCAGCGAGAGGAAGAGGAGGCCATCCTTGCGGAGCGGCGCAAGCGGGAGATGCTTCAGCAGGAGGAGCGCTGGAGGAGACTCGCCGAGGAGCAGCGAACTCGACGCAGGTTGGAGCATAACACGGCGAGCAGGGAAGCGAAAGAACGCAAACGCTTCCAGGAGCGCCTCCTGCAGGAGAAGGAGCGCATTGAGGAGGCGCAGCGCGAGAAGGAGCTGCAGGAGGCGCGTGAAAAAGAGCAGCATGCGACGAGGAGCAAGCGAATGCAGGAACGGAGAGAAAGGAGGAGAATCACGCTAGAGAACCAGAGGGAGCTACTCAAGCACCTCCTCCTAAAAAAGGAGGTCGAGGAGCAGGAGCGTACGGAGGAGGAGCTGAAGAGAAAAGGAGTAGAGCGGAAGCTGCAACGCTCCGCGGAGAACCACGGAGTGCTTGTAGAAGCGCGGCTGCAGGAAATGCGATTACGCGCGGCGAAGGAGGAGGAGCAGATGCGGATGGCGCAGGAGCGCGCGGGGAGGGAGAAACGGGATTGGCTGGAGCAGAAGCAAACGCTTGTGCGACGTTGCCAGCTGCGGATGGAACGCGCGGTGCTGCAGGCGGAGGAGCAGTGTCGCCGCAGAGCTCAAAGCGTCAGACGGGAAAACCAGGAAAAGGAAATGAATCATCGCAGACTACAAGATCGAGTCGTGGAGGAGGGGAAAGCGCAATGGGAGCAAAGATGCAACGCCGCGACGGAAAAGGAGCGGCGCATGGACAAGCTGCAGAGAGAGAGGGCCGAGGCCCAGGAGAGGAGCCGGAAAGTGGCTCACGCCTCCTGCTACATGCGGGAGAGGGTGAGGGAGCAGACGACCCGAAGCACCTTTGACCAGATGGCACGAGAAGCCGAGGTGACCGCTCATTTGAGCCGCCTGAAACTGTGAATAGTGCTGGTCCTACTGAAGAGAATCTAATTATAATAGTATTAAAGTCCCCCTGTGGTGAAAATCAAGTTTTTAATATTGTTTATATGTCTATATGCTTTAAGACGAACCATGTGCAAATTCATAAGTCAACACCATTGCTGAACATTTTCTTTTTAAAACTGCAGTGATCTAAAAACGCGATTTGAAATCACTGGTGTTTCTGACGTCACAAACTACCTGTAACCAATCACGTCAACGTGCGGGGGGGCTTTAGCATATCATTAACTATGCTATCATCCGATCTGAAGCAAGGGAGTCGTGTAACATTAGCAACACATTATTAGCTGTTTGATAATGTAGTCAAGCAAAATGCTAATTATATTAATTATCGTTATGTGTCCGACGTTATAAAAAGCGATCGCATTGTGCAGTGTTTACCTCAGCAAGTTCAGCGAATCTCTGAGCTCGTGCGAGTGAGTGGAGGCGGGGCTAATTAGCAAATTCATTGATCCGCGTATAATAAATGAAGCAAGGGTGTAGAGTTATGTTCAAGCTATTTTGAGGCATGAATAATTGTTTTTCATCGGAAAAAACAGCAAAATATTGAAACATCTCCCAATTCCGACTTTATATCATGCAATTCCGACTTTATACCTCACAATTCTGACTTTATATCTCGTAATTCCGACTTTATATCATGCAATTTCCGACTTTATATCTCACAATTCCAACTTTATATCATGCAATTCCGACTTTATACCTCCCAATTCTGACTTTATATCTCGTAATTCTGACTTTATATCACACAATTCCAACTTTATATCATGCAATTTCGACTTTATACCTCCCAATTCTGACTTTATATCTCGCAATTCCAACTTTATATCATGCAATTTCGACTTTATACCTCCCAATTCTGACTTTATATCTCGTAATTCCGACTTTATATCTCGCAATTACGACTTTATATCTCGCAATTACGACCTTATCTCACAATTACGACTTTATACCTCACAATTCTGACTTTATATCTCGTAATTCCGACTTTATATCATGCAATTCCGACTTTATATCTCACAATTCCAACCTTATCTCACAATTCCAACTTTATATCTCACAATTCTGACTTTATATCTAGTAATTCTGACTTTATATCTCGCAATTCAAACTTTATATCATGCAATTCCGACTTTATACCTCCCAATTCAGACTTATATCACGTAATTCCGACTTAATACCTCCCAATTCCGACTTTATATCACGCAATTCTGAAAAAAGAAGTCAGAATTGTAAGATAAAGACGCAATTACCTTTATTTTTTATTTCATGGCGGAAACAAGCTTCCATAATTACCCTGCAAAAGATCATTTAAAGTCATTATTGTTTAAGACAAGTAAAGCATCAAATAGACATTACAAATAGTATGAATATGAATAAATAATTTAATGAAATGATACTCTAAATATAACTAAAACATGAACCAAAATAAAACCAGCAAGTCACGATTGAGTCATTCATTTATTCATACGATTCATTCACACGGCAGATTCTTTCAGGAACGAAGCAAGTGGACATTCATTTAGTAACGAAAAATCGCTGTGTTGCTGTGGCTTTATTTGGAACTATTTTGATATAATGGCGAAATGGTGCAGAAACAGACTCATTAGCATATTCGTCGATACGCGTATAATAAATGAAGCAAGGTTACGTTCAAGCTATTTTAAGGCATGAAGAAGTGTTTTTCACCGAAAAAAAATTTCATTTGTCATTTTGGTGATCATTTTGGTGATCAAAGATGAGTTTGAAGGGATAAATTATTAACTGCAGGGGGACTTGAATGCAGCCAAATAGACAGAGGAATACAAAAACTACTTCATAGGCACATTTGAAATGTAAATGTAAAAGTGTTAGACAATGAAGAACTAGTTTTTCATACGAATGAGGCGTTTACAGTGCTGATAAATGTATTTATCAAGCCAAAGACAATTGATAAGCTTTTAGACTGCACCAAAGACAGGCCAAGTATTTATTTTATAGAATTAATTTATTTACTTGATCAAATAATGGAATTTCTGAATGCTTTATTAACCAATAAAGTTTTCAAATTTTTCCCAATATTTCTCACTTATTATTTTTTTTGCAAATTTGAGACTGATTTGAATCCTTCACGTTGTGCTTATTGCTTCAGTCAGGGCATTCTTGTGTTAAGTTCCTAAAAAGATCATCTGTCATGCATGACTAAACTCAAATTGCAGGTTTTTCTGCTGGGAAACCTTGGGTCCTGCCATCCATGTGGATGTTACTTTGAAGGTGGTCATAATGTTATGCCTGATCGGTGTATATAGAGTCTGACAATGTTCAGTTGCACATCTATTGGTGTATCAATAGCTATTTATCAGCAGCAGATCTTTCACCAAGTTCATCTCTGTTGATCCTGGAACAACATTCCAATCAACCAATCAGATTTGAGGAACAAGTTTACAGTTTATGTCAAGTTTAGGCTTGGAAACAAGGGTTAGGTGCTTCTACATCAGTGTTATTCACCTGTCATTTCCCTGATTTTGGGGATAACTTTTTTGTTTTCAGACAGGAATGTCGATCCACGTTCACACAAGTGATTTTCAAAACACAAAATTGCACACAAAACAGCAGCTTTTAATAGATTGTCATGTACTAGAGAGACTGTCCTGCCATCTGCAGAGTAATTCTGAAAATAAACATTTGTGTATACTAATACAAAGCATTCTTTGTTTAATACAAAACTTCCAAAAAATAAGAAATATTATTGTTAATCTCTTTGGAAAAAGAGCCCCGTATTGCACTTAAGTATTGCAACTTTATGGCAGTGAGAAAATTACTTAATCTCCAAGACAAAACAAAAATTGCTTCTAGATATAAGAACATAAATATACATCTTTTTTGTCTTTGATTTGATATCGGACCTTAACTGCACATAAACACCGGCATACCACAGGCTTGTATTTTGTTTCTCAGCAAAGAAAACAAATTAAGAGTCAAAACTGACAAACAGTTCAATTTAACAACTCTCAAATCTGTAAAAAAATATAAACATTTAAGAATGAATCATTACTCGTGTCACAGGTCATGTTCGGCTGTTGGATTGTTTCTACAGATCAGTCATCTGGCAGTCCGAGGGCCAACAGCACAGGAAGTCCCGCCCCCAGGATGAGCGTGAGGCTCTCTGTGATGCCCAGACCGTCCTGCTGCTGGTAGGATCTAGTTCCTGGATGATAGTGGAGGTGAGTGGAGCGCTGCTGCCCTCTGCTGTTGATTTCAGGCAGAACATGAACTGTGGCCACATACAAGAACGTCCCAGCTGAGAACAGCATGCCAATGCCTGTGGCGCTCAGGCGGTTCTGGGAAGAGCTGTTAGACTGCAAAAGATTAAAAATTATTCTTTAATTACTTATTTTTAGATCAGTGCAAAATAACAACAGAAGAATTAAATGAAATTTTGAAGGAACCAGCGGTGAATTAGTCTTCTGGGTTTTGATGCCCTATTAATACTATATAAATAATACAAAAATAACACTGTATATTTGTTGCTTTGCAAACTATTCTGCTGGAACTCAGTTTCAGAGGATGAATGAAGAGAACAGGGTCTCTCACCGCACTCAGGATGAAGTAAGTGCTGATGGCCATCAGTGGCGCAGCAGCAGAGAATGCCAGTAAATGCTTCTGAATAGTCTTCCTCTCCAGACCTGCATGCATGAGGAAAGACACGAGACCAAACGCGGCTGGAGCCTAAAGAGAGAGAGAGAGGAAGTGAATTTCTGTTGAATAAAGCAAGATAAATTGTACACTGACTGTTATTGTACTGCATGTGGCAACAAATGCATGGCAGTAGACAATGATTCCCCCCCCATTAAATTATATTATTATTAGAGCTGTCAAGCAATTAAATTTTTTTTATCGAATTAATTACATGATGTGCTGATTAACTAATCAAATGAATTGCAAATGAATTGCATATCAATTTTGGCAGAGAAATTACCTATGGAAGCTTGTTTCCGCCACGCAATTTCTCTCGCAATTCCACCTTTGTATCTCGCAATTCCGAATTTCTGTCATGCAATTCCGACTTTATGTCCGCAATTCCGACTTTATGTCCGCAATTCCGACTTTATGTCCGCAATTCCGACTTTATGTCTCGCAATTCCGACTTTATGTCTCGCAATTCCGACTTTATGTCTCGCAATTCCGACTTTATGTCTCGCAGTTCCGACTTTATATCACGCAGTTCCGACTTTATATCACGCAGTTCCGACTTTATATCACGCAGTTCCGACTTTATATCACGCAGTTCCGACTTTATCTCTTAATTCTGACTTTATATCACGCAGTTCCGACTTTATATCACACAATTCCGACTTTATCTCGCAATTCCGACTTCATATCACGTAATTCTGAGAAAAGAAGTCAGAATTGCAAGATAAAAAGATGCAATTACCTTTATTTTTTATTTCATGGCGGAAACAAACTACCATAATTACCCCGCAAAAGATCGATGTCATTATTGTTTTAGATAAGTAAAGTATCAAATAGACATTACAAATAATATGAATATGAATGAAAAATGAAATGATACTCTAAAAATGACTAGAACATAAACCAAAATAAAACCGGCAAGTCACTGTCTTGATGATTGAGTCATTCATTTATACGATTCATTCACACGGCCGATTCTTTCAGGAACGAAGCAAGTGGACATTTTTTTGAATCAATGACTCACTTGATTCATTCAAAACCGTGGATTCATTTAGTAACGAAAAATCACTGTGTTGCTGTGGCTTTATTTTGATATAATGGCAAAATGGAGCAGAAACAGACAATAGTGATGATATTGTGTCTAAAATAAAACACAATTTTAACTTCTTGTTTATCGAACTGTTGTATAAAATTGTGCAGATATTCGGGAAAAAACAGCACTCTTGCTCGTGTGACTATATCATATGATATAAATACAAGAAGAAAAACAATACTAAGGCATTGTTTTGCCCTCATATCTTGAATTTTAGTGGCCATAGTTAGCACCTTAAACTGACAGCCCTAATTTATAGTATTATATTTAAGACTATTATATACAGCTTCAATGTTTTGCAGATAAAATACTTTTACATTTACATTTATGCATGGGAGGAAATTGATGCATTTATCCAAAGTGACTTTCATTGAATCCAAAGTATAGATTTTATCAGATCATGCTAGGAATCGAACCCATGATCTTGGTGTTACATGTTAATCATGCTTGAGCTACTGTATACAGAATGACTCAGCAGTGTTAGTATAGATAGTTGAGGGGGAAAAAAGACTAAGACCTTGTGCAAAATGACAGCAAAAAACACGACAAGCTGCACGGACACCTGCGACGAGGCGGCAGCTGCACCCAGAGCGACACCATCAGCTGAAGAGAGAGAGAGAGACATCATGCAAATATGTTCCTCACAAACACAACTGACAAAACACAGCAATCAAATGACCCGAGGCATCATTATTCACTTTGAGTGAAAACAGAAATGCAACACTAGCCATGAAAACCAAACCATACAATGAGTTCTGTCTGTTTTTAGTTCCCAGATTGTGTTCTTTTATGTTAATATAGGACAGATGCTGTGATAAACACACGACGGAATATTATTAAGCAGAATTGAAAACCTATTGTTCACCGACTTGAATAATCATCCTCAGGACAAGCACTTCTGGCATGAGTCACTGTAATGTAATCTGTTTTATCTGGGTAATGTGGGAAGTTACCTGCGGCGTGAATAAGAAGACCCAGGGTGGCAGTGATGCTGTTGCCACTGTACATGTGCGCTCGGGATTCTGGGAAACAAGACAAACAGAAATGTTCTCAAGAGAACAGTTGACAGCGTTTCACACCGGGTTGTTTTTCCGCAGACTTCATTGTGTCTGTGTGCGGCCGAGAGGAATAAATTCAATTCATGATGCATGCTTTTGTTTAAAAACAATGATTAAAACAATATTAGGCAACATACACTATGATTGTAGATGTATAGAACTGTGTTTATAATGAGAAGAAGCATCGAGGTACCGTGCATGGAGCAGTAGTTGGCAATCTGGTCCACCACAAACATGAGCGTAAAGCCCAAGACGAGAGAGACTCCTATGAAGAAGTGAGGACGCAGACCTTTTTTTGCGACTAGATGAAGTGTTGAATTTGATTCGGAGATATTCTGATTCTCTGCCATAGTGGAGCAATACCAGTCTACATGTGGAGGAGGAGACAAACATTAATTATTCATGGTCTGCTCAATATGGGGATATCGAAAGAAATTAAGGAAATCATTCCAGGATTTTTCTCCATATAGTGGACTTCACTGGGGTCAACGGGTTGAAGGTCCAAATGTCAGTTTCAGCTTCAAAGAGCTCTACATGATCCCAGACGAGGAATAAGAGTCTAATCAAGAGAAACCATCGGTTATTTTCTAAAAAAAAAAAAACATTTTATACACTTTTTAACTACAAATGCTCGTTTTGCAGTGTGCCACGCATTACGTAATCATGTTGGAAAGGTCACACGTGACGTAGGCGGTAGTTTAAAAATTTAACAAGCAAAGATGTCAAACGTCGTTTACAAAAAAAAGGTAAAATAACAATGTCGGATTATTTTGAAGTTGGAGGAGAAAATTTGTTTTTCGCCCTAACGCGGCACTTCCGCCTACGTCATGCGACCTTTCCAACATGATTACGTAATGCGTGGAGCATCACAGAGCAGTGCAAGACGAGCATTTGTGGTTAAAAAGTATATAATTTTTTTTTTTTTTGAAAATGGCTGATGGTTTCTCTAGATTAGACTCTTATTCCTCATCTGGGATCATGTAGAGCTCTTTGAAGCTGCACTGAAACTGACATTTGGACCTTCAACCCGTTGAACCCCAGTGAAGTCCACTATAAGGCAAGGCAATTTTATTTGTATAGCACATTTCATACACAATGTTAATTCAAAGTGCTTTACATAAAGAAGAACCAAATACATAATAATGGAACACATAAGAAATGGAAAAACAGTAAAAACAGAGATTTCCGCTCTCTGGATGGAAGAGTTTCAGGGAGTTTTTTGTTGTTTAAACAGACAAATCTTCCTGGACTAACTCTATCCAGAGCTGCATCCAGGGATAACAAATGCTTACTTCCTAATTCTCCCAGCTCTTTCAACCAGACAGCAAGATTTTAAATGCATTAAAAGTCAGAAAATAAAAAAATTATACATATAAAGATATAAAATGCATTAAAAATGAAATAACAAAAATAGGAAAAAGAGTTGAAAGAATAAAAAGATAGTACGTATAAAATAAAGTGCAGACAGTTCGGACATAGCACAGTGCTCAATCAGTGAATGCATAGATAAAAAGATGTGGATGTGTGATATGGAGAAAAATCCTGGAATGTTTTCCTTAATTTCTTTCAACTGAAGAAAGAAAGACATATATAGCTTTCCTGTAGCTCAGTGGTTAGAGCATGGCACTAGCAATGCCACGGTCATGGGTTCGATCCCAGGGATTGCACATACTCGGATACAAATGTATAGGATAATGCAATGTAATTTGGATAAAAGCGTCTGCCAAATGCGTAAATGTAACATCTTGGATGATATGGGGGTGGGGGAGTGAATGATCAGAAAATTTTAATTCCGAAGTGAACTAATCCTTTAAATGACTTTGGATAAAAGTAAACAAAGAGTGCACTTTCATTCCCTGAAAGGGGAAGTGAATGAATAAAACAGAGGAAGATGGCCAGCCTCACCTTTCCATGACTCCTGCACTAACTCCACCCCCTCTGGGATGATGATTGACAGAGCAGTGCCACATAGAAGCCCCGCCCCCAGCACAGTAATTAACTGCAGTTTGTGCTGTAAGGGTGAAGAAAATGCCTTAAAATAACTTTTACAATGTCAGTTTCACTGCATTCACTGTTAATAGTAATGCACTTATGTGGTTTAAAATATGACAATATTGCTGTTTTTAGACATGCACCATAGTATTCTTTGAAGTACCATAGTATATGAACATTAAGTAAGTTTTAATACTTTGACATTCAATTCTAACTATATAAAGTTAAATGCTTGCAACAGTACAGAGGTTTTTAGATCCAAATATCACGTGCAGAAAAACAGCTACGTGACTGAACTCAAATCCACAGGTTAAAGTACAGGGTTTAGTAATAAAGCTAAACTTTATTTGTCATGCATGCATGTTTTTATTTGCATTTGATATCTTGATTTATCGTCTGTAACGTTACAGTTTACTAAATCTAAAGTACATCAACACTTGTTGAGAATGAATATTCATCATCTTACCTCTGATAAATTGATCAATAGTGGGATTATCCCGAGCACGAAACATCCCACAAACATAGCCAGAGATATGAGAATAACACCCCAAGCTCCGTCCATGACTGCTTCTGTTCTTCAGCCCTTCTTAACGCACATTCAGGCTGCATCACATGAAATAAACACCCTAAAACACAAAAGGAAGACACAATATCCTCTTTGAACAAGGCATTGTGGAGTTCTCCACGTCTCAACAGCCTCCATAACCTTACAAAACCCTAAACTACACCCCTAGAGTCTGGGGAACTGAATTACACGATGCAGTTCGATTCATTTAAGAGAATCGGTTCTTTTCGGTGAACTGATTCGTCAACTCCTCGAAGTGTTCTCTCAGACAAACCCTCAGTCGGGATTTTACTTTTTTTTGTTTCTGTAGTAAAATGTATGTATTAGTATCACTATTAGGTTGTGAAGATGTAAAATTACCTCAATGGATCGGTTTAAAAAAACTTTTGAACTACATTTGTATACCAAAATATAACCACAATGCAGCCTTTGTGGAAGCTTATTGCCGATGTTAGGGGGGAAACAACAACAACAGCAGTTTGCAAACATAGTTTCAGCTGGCAAGAGTCGCTTAAGTACACTGTGAATATCATTTAAACTCATAGACTGTAAAAAAAGATGGACGACGCAACGCATTCTATTATGGAAGCCCGTTTCCGCCACAAAAAACAAAAAAAAAACTAAAAAAACTCCACAAAAAAAAAAAAAGTTAAATTGCGACTTTTTATCTCAGAATTCTGACTTTTCAACTCGCATTTGCGAGTTTATATCTCACAATTGCGAGTTATAAAGTCAGAATTCTGAGATATAAAGTGGCAATTGCGCGATAAAAAGTCAGAATTCTGAGATATAAAGTCGCAATAGCGTTATATAAAGTCAGAATTCTGAGATATAAAGTGGCAATTGCGAGTTATAAAGTCAGAATTCTGAGATATAAAGTCGCAATTGCGAGTTATAAAGTCAGAATTCTGAGATATAAAGTCGCAATTGCGAGTTATAAAGTCCGAATTCTGAGATATAAAGTCGCAATTGCGAGATAAAAAGTCCGAATTCTGAGATATAAAGTCGCAATTGCGCGATAAAAAGTCAGAATTCTGAGATATAAAGTGGCAATTGCGTGATATAAAGTCAGAATTCTGAGATATAAAGTCGCAATTGCGCGATAAAAAGTCAGAATTCTGAGATATAAAGTCGCAATAGCGTTATATAAAGTCAGAATTCTGAGATATAAAGTGGCAATTGCGCGATAAAAAGTCAGAATTCTGAGATATAAAGTGGCAATTGCGTGATGTAAAGTCAGAATTCTGAGATATAAAGTCGCAATTGCGCGATAAAAAGTCAGAATTCTGAGATATAAAGTCGCAATAGCGTTATATAAAGTCAGAATTCTGAGATATAAAGTGGCAATTGCGCGATAAAAAGTCAGAATTCTGAGATATAAAGT
>RJVU01068204.1:798778-811922 GCA_003731715.1 Anabarilius grahami | reverse complement strand
CTGTCTGAGAGATTTGGGATCGCGCGCTGGTTGAGAGATTTGGGATCGCGCGCTGTCTGACAGATCTGGGATTACTTGCTGTCTGAGAGATCCGGGATCGCGTGCCGTTTGAGAGATCCGGGATCGTGTGCTGTCTGAGAGATCCGGGATCGCGCGCTGTCTGAGAGATCCGGGATTACTTGCTGTCTGACAGATCTGGGATCGTGCACTGTCTGAGAGATCCGGGATTGCGCGCTGGTTGAGAGATTTGGGATTGTGCGCTGTCTGACAGATCTGGGATCGTGCACTGTCTGAGAGATCTGGGATCGCGCGCTGGTTGAGAGATTTGGGATCGCGCGCTGTCTGACAGATCTGGGATTACTTGCTGTCTGAGAGATCTGGGATCGCACGCTGTCAGAGAAGTATTGGTCTTTGGTATCGGGGGTATTTTTACAAGTACGAGTACAAGAACATGAGCTTGGTATCGGTGCATCCCTACTAAAAATATCACTGATTAGCTTCCTAATGTTCTAATTCACAAGCTTACACCTGATGACTGTTTCAAGTCAACATTTGTTGCAGAAAATGACAGTTCAAACACTGCATTGCTATTCCTGTAAACAAATGACACAATGAGAACTATTTAGGTCCACTAGCAGGAACGATTAACAAAATTAGGGGCTGGACAAAGAAAATAAAATGATGTTAAAGCAAGTACTCTGGCACAGCCTTTGTCTGCTCCAATAAAATATTATGTTTCCAGTTCTGACCTGCATTTCAACAATGCACAGAGAGCAAAAATGCAATTTGTATATAATGGACAAAGTAGCATAAATGTCCGAACATGGCGACAAACAGATATAAAGAGTGTAGTTGTCAAAAAAAAACAAAATCAGTGGTCAATAAATAGTGGTCATCGTACTAGTTTTTTTATTCTTTTTTTTCAGGCTTCAACCACTAAATGATGCATAAACCCAATCAAATGATCTCAGAACTGCAAGTGTCAGTGAATGCACACAGGTAAGAAGAACCAAAGCACGGATTCTATTATTTCCAGTTCTCTTGTAAAAAATGCAAAGGAACACACCACAATAGCAATAAAGAAGGCCATATTAAAGACACATATGCTTATATGACCCAATGAGATCTTGCTATCATCATATATTACCCAATTTTAAGGATGTTCAAAGATTCTGGTTATGTTTCCAATGCACAGTAATTTATAAGTAGTAATATATGTTTGATGTTTAATTGTTAATGTCTACATTATCACTTGTTAGCGCCAAAAAAACAAAACAAAAAACTGATGAAACCATCATACCCATGCATAATAAAAAGAAAAATTCCACCTTAAGGTCCACATAGGGAATCTGCTGTGCGTTTAAGTTCAATTTGCTACAGTATCAGTCATGGACAGAACATTCCACAGTAGAGCAACACAAAGTTGGTCCATTTGGTACCTGATTCATTCAGAAACAAGTGTCATATCACGCATACTAGCACAAGTATGGATTAGTAATGCGAAGGATTATGTTTAAACTCTTGAAACATTAGATGCGCAGAAGACGGTGGGATATGCGTTTGACTTTGACCTTGAATAGTTACAGGGATGGCGAATTGCCTTCGAGTCTGTAGGCAGGCTTTTCCAGTTGAGACAATTAGTGTTCGGCGGCTGTTTTCCTCATAATACGTTAATTCAGCAGGCTGGAGTGAGTTTTCCATTAGTAATGGGCTTTATGTTAAATACATTCACTTTGTTAGAGAAGAATGGAAAGTTGCATGAATTAATCTGCATATTGTGCTATAGTGCCATATCAGCTGGGCCAAGAAAAGAACAATATTTGGTTTCTAAAGGTGCCAAACTCAAAACTTCAGCTCAACAGTCTGTCATTCGGATGGATGTTTATTCCACAAGCATTTCTAATACATGTGATTTCTCACAATATTGTCACTGAAATCACTGAAAGATGGTAAACAGATAGTAATTGTTTGTTATCTGTTGCCATATACATCTATTTTTGTTTTTAACTGTATAAATCGACCATTACCCTATGTAAACAATGTCCTAAGAAGAAATCTTCTGATATTTTCTTTATGCAAAAGTTTTGGAGGTGATATCCGCCCTGATATGCCACCTGAGATGGCACTATAGTGGTTTCAATTCATCATAACATAGGTAAATTGAAATTTTAAATGGCAAATTATGAGTGATCATTACTATTTTTGGTATTATTTACTAGACGTGCGCTTGTAAGGGCAAGAAACTTGGTACTATTGACCAAATGCTGTATGAACAGGGCAAACAATGAACTATGAAACTATGATGAACCAGTTTCTTATAGTTGGAGGACAATCACAAGCCACTTCAGATTCTTGACAATTGGCCATCCTGTCTCCAAGCCTCAATGATAAAGGAGTGTTTTAGCTGTCAGCCATGATGGATTCACACACACACGCACACACTCACACACAAAGTAAGTGTAGTGAGGTGTAGTGGATCTCCTGCTAGTTTCTCGTAAGTTCAGCACATGGTGTGGCCCTAGCCTGGGTCACTGATGCACCTCGTTCTCAATAAGGCTGTCCTCTCCTGACTGGAAATCACCCTCGGTCACCACTTCCTCATCCTGCGAGGACCCCTGGCCCTCGTCCTCGCCACTGCCCCTCTCGTCCTGTAGCACTTGGGCGACGTACGTCTGCTGATGATAGAAAGAATATGAAGATGAAAATCAGAGAAAATATCTGAGCTGACAAAACAGCAATAGATCAATGTCAGATGAATAACTACTACATAAAAACCAGGGCTTGGGTATTGACACAAATTTCTTGATTTGATTCGATTTTGATTCACATGCTTTCAATTCAATTCTGAATTCTTAACTAATGCTGTAAACTACACAGGGAGCCCTGTCACATTTATGATATTAAGGTCAAATGTAAGTGATTTGTATTCAAACATTTAAATTACACAAAGACTTTTTTTTATAATAACAACTCGTTAATGACACAATTATGTTTCTACTCAGGGCCTAAAGCTAACATTTTGCCACACCTGCCAATGGCTGGTGACTTACGAAAATTTACCGGCCATAAATATTTTTTACCGGCCATGAAACTGTTTTTGCAAAAACAGGCAGTAATGACACCAAAATGTTAGATACCAGTGAAAATTCACAATTTTGATATGACATTGTTTCGATATGACAATGTTACTCGCTATTTTTTGACAATTTTGTTTGAATTTGTCCACTAAATTGAAAGACGACATGAAAGAGAGCTCAGTTTAGTATTTGTCTGACACGGCTGTTTGGGGCGAGCGCTTTGGATGTGTGCGCACAAAACTTTACACATACAGCACGAAAGAAATGAGCTCCCTTTCGAGTCTTCTTCTTGTCAAAACTTAAGCATTCATTATGATGCAGTGCTGGCCCGTCAACTGTCCCGAGCGTCGTTTACGTTTATTCACATTCATGCATTTCATAAATCATAAAAATGTTACCAGCCAGCTGGCGAGTGACACCGTTTTATATACTCGCTGATTTTTACTCTCATTTGGCGCTTGGCGAGTGTTAATTTTATGCCCTGTTTCTACTCAAATTTGTTTTTTGAAATATAACATTTTATAAATTTAAATGATGGCTGTCATAACTTGTTTTCATGACAGATTTATTGATAATATCAAAGAATTTTAGTAGAAACAATGAATATGTAATATAGTGCATATATTTAACAAAATGCACCTCTCTAGAGCAAATTATTCCAGCTGACTATCGAGTTTATGCAACATTACGTGACGATGTTCATAAGCTGTATTATTGATGTATTTCTGTGGTTGAAATGCTAGCTGCGTTTACATGGACCCTAATAATCCGATTGTAATCGGACTACTAGCACAGTCAGAATGAAAATGTCACATGTAACCATGCCAATTGGAATGAATTGGTCAAATCCGAATAAAATGTCATTCGGATTGTATGGGGTTGTTTAAACCTTTTCTAACCCGATCGAGGGGACATGTTAACACTTGATCGGACTTAAAGCCGAAACCGGAAAAATTCTGCGCACGTGCAATGACGTAGAATGATGTATGACGCAAGGAATGAGCTGTTGTCATTGAAAAAAAGTGTCATAAATGACTATCGTGTCATTCTAAAATTCTCCTTCCACTCATCGTCTGTGAAGTGGAGCAGGACAACGTCCCACTAGTCCTGGTTTTAGACTTTCACCCACAGACGCCTTTTTTTGGGCACGGGAAGGGGCGCTTTTACTGCTTGATAAATATAAGCAGCACAACACAACACTTCATGTGCTCGTCGTCTCATAATAGGACCCGAAATATATAAGTCTGCTCTTTAAAACAAAGAAAAGAAGAAATTTAGGAAAATCTCTATATTCGTGCAGTGTGCGCATGCAAAAAAATCAATTCCGATTTAAAGCTTGTGACACACATCAACCCGATCACTTTATTTAGCATTCATGTAAGCACTGCGTTCGAATTCATCAATTAATTCATTCCGATTGAAACAAAAAGTGTATATGTAGATTGCAGGACATGATACGGATTTCTGTAAGTTGTACTGTATCTTTTAACATACCTTCTGATGTTCATTCATGTTTACTGCTTTAACTAATAAATCAGATGATCAATTCAAGTGCTGCTTGAATAGAGGCGTCTACAGCAATTTGTCACGCCACATTAAAGTGTGCCAAAGCAGTATTTTTTGTTTGAATTTCAAAAACAATTGACAATTTGAAAGCTGAGACTTTGTTTTATATCAAAACTAACAAAGCACAAAGCTTTTTACGATTTATTGGCTGGAAGGCGCTACAAAGTTTTGTTCATTCATCAAGTGAAAACAGCATAGACTAAAAGATTGATTCTTGGGATTTAAGAGTCTATATCGGTTCAAATTAAGAATCGATTCAAATTGAGAAATCAACATTTTTAACCCAGGCCCTGCTAAAAACTAGGGATGCAAAAATGCTTTCTTGCTCATCATGATGTGACAGGCACAGCTGTCATGATAAAAACTTACCATAGACTTGACAGGTGGGGATGAACCTGGTGGTTGTCCATTGTCCACACCGTCCATGTCAATCTGTTGTGAATACAGGAAGAACACTTTGCGAATTAGAGAAAGTTCTGGGCTAGACTGTGTATGAAAACCGAAAAGTTAGACAAAGTGGTTTCTGACCTTATAATTGTGCGCACTGAGGTATTTGAAATGGCCGAAGACGACATGGGAGAGGCAAATGATGATGGTGAGGATCAGAACCACAAAAGTAAACATTGATGTTGGAGCTTTAAAACCTTAAAAGAAAGCAGGGAGAAAAGCCATATTAGAGACATTACAATCTTTGTGGAGAATAATATTACAATCACCACTCCAATATACATTAAATATACATTATTAAATTAAGTATATTCATAAATTAAGGCTTGGACAAAAGGACATCCATCAATTGGAGAGATAAAATGCAAGACAGAAAACCATTTAAAAAAAATTTTTTAATAGGATATTTAAATTAGGGCTGCTACTAACGATTATTTTGATAATCGATTAGTTGGCCGATTATTTCTTGGATCTGTTTGGCAGTGTCTTACCTGTACGGACAGTAGAGAAGAAGAGAAGCCAGAAGAGGCAGAGGATGGGTGCTGCCACCACTTGGTTGACAGCTCCAGAGTGGATTTTCTTATCCAGTTTGGAGGGCAGGTAGGCATAATACATGTTATACCTGTCCACCAGGTGCTTCAGTAGCATGTACATCAGGCCTGCAGACAAAATTAAAGTCAGCCAGGTTTATACACTGTTTGAAGATGATGCGAGTGGTGCTTGCCTGTGGAAAATGTGCCACCATGATGCAGGAATTCTTCTTCAGTGAGAAATGTGTCACTCACCAAATGGTACAATAATTGGACAGGTGATGCTGTAGGTCATGACCACAGTGAAGACATTCATCATCCAGGCATAAGCAGCTCCGAACTGGAACTCATAAGCTTGATGCTGTAACAAAACACAACATTAGGATAGATATGAATTATTGAGTGTAGAGCCGTTCACACAAAGAACAATAACTATAAAAGATATAGTTCTAAAAATCATTCTAAATATAAAAAATAAAAAAAAGTCCACACCACAGATATGATTATGATATAGAGAAACGACATTGTTGGGATCGCTTTCAACTTTTTTCCCAGCTGACAGCCTATCAGAATCCATTCTAATTGAAGAGCTTATGCATTTAAAGGGTTAGTTCACCCAAAAATGAAAATAATGTCATTTATTACTCACCCTCATGCCGTTCCACACCCGTAAGATTTGTTCATCTTCAGAACACAAATTAAGATATTTTTGTTGAAATCCGATGGCTCAGTGAGGCCTGAGCAATGACATTTCCTCTCTCAAGATCCATTAATGTACTAAAAACATATTTAAATCAGTTCATGTGAGTACAGTGGTTCAATATTAATATTATAAAGCCACGAGAATATTTTTGGTGCACCAAAAAAAACATAATAACGACTTATATAGTGATGGCCGATTTCAAAACACTGCTTCATGAAGCTTCGGAGCGTTATGAATCAGCGTGTCGAATCAGCGGTTCGGAGCGCCAAAGTCACGTGATTTCAGCAGTTTGACACGCGATCCGAATCATGATTCGACACAAAAGATTCATAACGCTCCGAAGCTTGCTGAAGCAGTGTTTTGAAATCGGCCATCACTATACAAGTCGTTATTTTGTTATTTTTGCTGCAACAAAAATATTCTCGTGGCTTTATAATATTAATATTGAACCACTGTACTCACATGAACTGATTTAAATATGTTTTTAGTACATTAATGGATCTTGAGAGAGGAAGTGTCATTGCTCAGGCCTCACGGAGCCATCGGATTCCATCAAAAATATCTTAATTTGTGTTCCGAAGATTAACAAAGGTCTTACGGGTGTGGAACGGCATGAGGGAGAGTAATAAATGACATTATTTTCATTTTTGGGTGAACTAACCCTTAAAAATGGCAGATGACATTGCGGAGAAGTTAAATCGCCAAAGTCCAGAAAAAACCACCTCCGTTTGACAAGTCAAATCTCCTTTTCAAGGATACTTTAAAGAAAATGGATATATGGAAAACAATCAGTCATACTCTCGGAATAAATGGTGAGAAGTAAGACTAGGTGTTGTTTTTATTCCACTATATTGACTTCTTCAGCTAAATTCACTGTTAGATTAGATCGATTACACTAGCTATTCACTCGAAACATAGCATGCTGAGGACATCTGCTGGTTAAAGCCCTGTAAACGCAACAGGAACAGCAAAAACATGTTGTACACACTTTAAAACCGCAGCGCGTGAGCTTAGAATAAACAGACCGTTATCGTTCGTTGGTGTGGACGCATATATAGTTATCGTTCTTGGTATGAACGAGCCTTAAAGAGAGGAATTCAGAAAACAAATCATGTTTAAACGATTATAATATTAAGGCTGAGAGTATCATGTACACTTGCAAACTACACAGACCTTCTTTACGTTGCGCCTCTCGGCAGCTGAACGTGCCAGACACAGTCGGATCATGTACATGAGAAAATAAGGAATGCGTAACAGGTCCATGGCGTTACCAATGAAAGCAGACGCGATAACATAGTTCACAAAGAAAGCTCCATTATCTGGAAGGAAGACACACCTAAAAGAAAACAAATCAAGCCATAAAATCTTGTATCTACAATCTCAAAAATATGTGCATAAACCAAATGTTTGTAAATCCTTTAAAGAAACAAAAACAGGATGTAATCCTCTCATTAACTTACTCGAATCTGACTTTTGCCTGGTCAAGAAATGTCTTGTCAAAGAGCCAGCGGAAGAAAACATCCAAACTGCATTTAGGAAAAGATCATATGAAATGTTTAATGCAAATGAGAAACAGGTCAGTGCAAAATCACCTGGATTTTTTTCATTTTCTATAATCAGAAATAAACTTTATTATGTGAAAATACACAAAAAGGCAATATTTGTATTTGTAAAGGAAAAATATACAAAATATAATTTCAAATTAGCATACATCAACAACTCTGTCAAAAAGTTTATGCTGGAAAATGCTTAATAAACATGATTTTAACCCCCTTTTAAAGAATAAATTCACCATTAAATGCAAAATCTGAAATTGGGGCTCAGTAGCTATTGTGAAACACTGCTGAAGGATACAGTCAGTTTTCTTTAAAGGCATATGAAAAATTAAACATAAAAGATGGGATAACTGTATTTTCTCTAGCATAACAACTGCAGTTCTGGCTTTTCAATGTAAACCAGGTGTGATACAATACCTGCTCAGGCCTAGAGATGGCAGCAGCAGAACCATAAAGATGAGGAAGGTGTAGCATTTGTGCATGGTGGTTCTGTTCTCTCCAGATCTGAAGAGCAAAGGTCACATACTCTCTGAGTCCACCAGAAAATGGTTTAGTTTAGCATCTATAAATGATGAAATCATTAAAAACACATTTGGCATTGTACCGTGTCCAGTGGGCCTCAAAGAAGGCAGAGTAGTAGACGATGGTGGGGAGAAGGGCCGAGAAGCACCACAACAGCAGGGTGGGGAAGAACTGAGTGATGATGGGGTTCTAGAGGAACAGACACAGAGGGAAAGGAGGGAGGTGATGAGTGACAGAATTATGACCCCCATAGTAACACTGCATTGTGATGTGCGTTAACTCTGTTCATTAACGCCCAGTTTAACAGTCTCCTTACGTTTAGGTACTCCACGGGTTTGGTGACGTTGAACTTGTCCATGGTGGTGATGATAATGGCAGGGGTGGTGAGGAAGAAGAGCAAGATGAAGAGAAAGCAGTTGATGACGAGGCAGCGGAGCCACCAGTTGAGGCCACCAACGGACAAATGTTCCCTGTGGAGAACAAGGTACAACTACTATAAGTATATCTAACCTTACCCTGATACATACAGTACATTTACATTAAGCAGCATTTTCTGTATAGCAAATCTCAACTGGTTGATATTGTCGAAAAATTTAAAAAGTTGGATAAATAGTACAACCTATTTTACTTGCATACATACAGTATATTCACGTAAACCATTATAAACACCGATCAGGCATAGCATTATGACAACCTTCCTAATATTGTGTTGGTCCCCGTTTGCTGCCAAAACAGCCCTTGAGTCATGGACTCCTCTAGACCCCTGAAGGTGTGCTGTGGTATCTGGCACCAAGATGTTTGCAGCAGATCCTTTAAGTCCTGTAAGTTGTGAGGTGGAGCCTCCATGGATCGGACGTGTTTGTTCAGCACATTCCACAGATGCTCGATTGGATTGTGATCTGGGGAATTTGGAGGCCAAGTCAACACCTCAAACTCGTTGTTGTGCTCCTCAAACCATTCCTGAACCACTTTTGCTTTGTGTCAGGAGCATTATCCTGCTGAAAGAGCCACAGCCACCAGGGAATACCGTTTCCATGAAAGGGTGTACATGGTCTCAACAATGCTTAGGTAGGTGGTACGTGTCAAAGTAACATCCACATGGATGGCAGGACCCAAGGTTTCCCAGCAGAACATTGCCCAAAGCATCACACTGCCTCCGCCGGCTTGCCTTCTTCCCATAGTGCATCCTGGTGCCATGTGTTCCCCAGGTAAGAGACGCACACGCAACCGGCCATCCACGTGATGTAACAGAAAACGTGATTCTTCAGACCAGCCACCTTCTTCCATTGCTCCGTGGTCCAGTTCTGATGCTCACGTGTCCACTGTTGGCTCTTTCGGTGGTGGACAGGGGTCAGCATGGTCACCCTGACTGGTCTGCAGCTATGCGTACGCAACAAACTGTGATGCACTGTGTGTTCTGACACCTTTCTATCAGAACCAGCATTAACTTCTGGAGCAATTTGAGCTACAGTAGCTCATCTGTTGGATCGGACCACATGGACCAGCCTTCGCTCCCCGTGTGCATCGAGTCTTGGCCGCCCATGACCCTGTCGCCGGTTCACCACTGTCCCTTCCTTGGAGCACTTTTGATAGATACTGACCACTGCAGACCGGGATCACCCCACAAGAGCTGCAGTTTTGGAGATGCTCTGACCCAGTCGTCTAGCCATCACAATTTGGCCCTTGTCAAACTCGCTCAAATCCTTACACTTGCCCATTTTTCCTGCTTCTAACATCAACTTTGAGGACAAAATGTTCAGTTGCTGCCTAATATATCCACCCACTAACAGTGCCGTGATGAAGAGATGATCAGTGTTATTCACTTCACCTGTCAGTGCTCATAATGTTATGCTGAATATCATTGCAAAAAAGTAAACTATTATCGTACAGCTCTGTATAAAAAGTTGGATATATTACATTCGACTGTATTCACATACATACAATACACTCCCAAAAAGGGATATATATACTGTATAGCAAATCTCAGCTGCATTGATTTTTTATTTCGTTGCAAAATGTAATCATATTCTCAGCCAGCTCTTTATATAAAAGGTGGATATATAAGTGTCCAAATACATACATTTCAAATTCATGATTGCTTGTATTGACAAAATGTAAACTGTAAAAATTATCGCCCAGCTCTAATCTGCTAAATGCGTCTATATGGCATAAAGATATTGAAATATTATAAACATTAACATCATGATTATTTGTAAAGCTGCTTTGAAACAATGTGTATTGTGAAAAGCGCTGTACAAATAAATTTGACTTAATACTAGATACATATTGCATATTAAAGGGTTAGTTCACCCAAAAATGAAAATTCTGCCATTTATTACTCACCCTCATGTCGTTCCACACCCGTAAGACCTTCATTCATCTTCAGAACACAAATTAAGATATTTTAGTTGAAATCCGATGGCTCATTGAGGCCTGCATAGCCAGAAATGACATTTCCTCTCTCAAGATCCATTAATGCACTAAAAACATATTTAAATCAGTTCATGTGAGTACAGTGGTTCAATATTAATATTATAAAGCCAAGAGAATATTTTTGGTGCGCCAAAAAAAACAAAATAATGACTTATATAGTGATGGCCGATTTCAAAACACTGCTTCAGGAAGCTTCGGAGCGTTATGAATCAGCGTGTCGAATCATGATTCGGATCGCGTGTCAAACCGTCAAACGGCTGAAATCATGTGACTTTGGCGCTCCGAACCGCTGATTCATAACGCTCCGAAGCTTCCTGAAGCAGTGTTTTAAAATCGGCCTTCACTATATAAGTCGTTATTTTGTTTTTTTGGTGCACCAAAAATATTCTCTTCGCTTTACAATATTAATATTGAACCACTGTACTCACATGAACTGATTTAAATATGTTTTTAGTACATTAATGGATCTTGAGAGAGGAAATGTCATTGCTCAGGCCTCACTGAGCCATCGGATTTCAACTAAAATATCTTAAATTGTGTTCTGAAGATGAACGAAGGTCTTACAGGTGTGGAACGGCATGAGGGTGAGTAATTAATGACAGAATTTAAATTTTTGGGTTAACTAACCCTTTAAAATGCCAAGCCCTAGCCCATATCATATAATAAGTAATAATAATAATAATATGCATTATGCAGTCCACAATGAAATATTATTGTTGTATCATCGATTTCAGATTGACCCGCATGTAAAACTAACTGTGGTCAGTGTCTTCCTGTGTAAGTGAGCAGTTCTTGGCCAGAATAAACAGCAAAGTGGATCCTATCTAGCACTGTGAGACTAAGACCATAATAAATTCATGAGATTTAAGAAGAGGATGTTACCAGTAAACATTCTGTGGATCTGGAGCATATGTGACCGTCCAGTTGAATGTGCTGAGGCCGTTGCTGAAGGGGGAGGACTTCGGCTCTCGTCGACAGTGACAGCCGTGACACTGACACGCATTGAAATCTTTCAGGATGCTGGGAAGGGGAAAAAAAAAAAAAACACACAGATATTAATGTTTTTTTCCTCCTTCTGAAGTATTGTCAAATTGAAATGATAGTATCACTAGGTAATATACCAGGAAACTGAATACTACCATAATAATTTTCAGTACTTTATGGTTAGTGTCAACACACACACAGACCAAAATGTCTATTAGACTTACAGGGCTGTCATGGCTTCATTCTGGAAGGTAACAAAAGCCATTCCCAGAGGTTTAGTGTTGACTTTCTCACGTTCTTTTCTGTATTCTTCCTTTAGTTTGGCCTCAAGCTTAGTGTAGTAGTGGACAGCCTCTTCCTGCAGGGATGGATTAACATGATACGAGTTAGACATTAATGCATTTTCTTTTAAAGAATGCATGAAATAATGTACGATATTCTGGTCTCTAGATATGGCACAGGTCCCTTCCTCAATGCAATTTTATGTGATTTTCTGGACTGTTCGATCAACCGACAATGCATTTTGCACAAAATGAAAGGTGGTTTGAAAGAAAAATGTCCTTATTAAATGTGAATCAATCAACAAACCCTCTACTTAATGCACAAGTTAAGTTTTTGCATTATAGTCATAGTCCAGAAGGGGGGGGATGTGTACTACAGAAAAGGGCTGTTGTGACAAACGGGAAGTCTGTTTATCTAATGAGGACACTTGGGAGCTGCTGAATACACCTGCACTGATGCTGAACATGTCTCACAGCAGCAGAGCGAACATTATCCTGACTAATATGACTGTAAATATAATGAAGCGTCAGGGGCTGTGACTGTGTGTCTAATGGGGAAAGGTTATGCATTCATGATTTACATTTGAATGTGACGTGAAATGCATGATGGTTCATGTACTAATATGAGATCTAGATACCCGCTACTATTCAAAACTCTTTGGGCGGAGTGACTTGAGAGGTTATAATGCATGTGAAGCTCCCATGAGCCTCAGGATGACTCTGACCTGCTCGCAGCCATTGATGATGCAGCAGCAGAGGTGTCCGCAGGGTTTGGGGTTAATCATAGTGGGGATGTGCTCCTTGGACATCAGGTCCGTGTAGAACTTTTTGCTGCGTTCTGCCTTTTTCCTGCAGAAATTTGTAACAAATTATATTAAAATATGAAAATGTAAACCAATAAAATAAAAAACAAATATCTAAATTAAGTAGCCGAATGGCCAACAGGCCCAAATTTACCTGTCATTTACTAAAACTTCTTACTCTCTGTCTGTCTATCTATTTATCTTTATCATAATACAAATACATTATATATATATATATATAT
>RJVU01068204.1:764323-796669 GCA_003731715.1 Anabarilius grahami | reverse complement strand
CCACCCATAATCCATCCACCCACCCATAATCCATCCATCCACCCATCCATAATCCATCCATCCATAATCCATCCATCCATAATCCATCCATCCATCCACCCACAATCCATCCATCCACCCACCCATCCATAATCCATCCACCCACCCATCCATAATCCATCCACCCATCCAAAATCCATTCACCCATTGATCTACCCATCTATCCATCCATAATTCATCCACCCTATCTATCAGTATCCAACCACCCACCCATCCATAATCCACACACCCTACCACCCATCCATCCATCCATCCATTCATCCATCCACCCATCATTCATCTGCCCATCCATCCACCCATAATCCATCCATCCATCGATCTACCCCTCCATCCATCCATAATCCATCCACCCTACCACCCACCTATCCATCCATCCATCCACCCATCCATAATCCATACACCCTACCACCCACCCAACTATCCAACCATACATCCATCCATCATCCATCCACCCTACCACCCACCCACCTATCCATCCATCCATCTACCCTACCACCCATCCACCTATTAATCCATCCATCCATAATCTATCCAACCACCCATCCATAATCCATCCACCCTACCACCCACCCATCCATAATCCATCCACCCTACCACCCACCCGCCTATCCATCCATCCATCCATCCACCTATCCATAATCAATCCACCCTAACATCCACCCACCTGCCTATCTATCCATCCATCCATCCACCCTACCACCCATCCACCCATAATCGATCCACCCACCCACCTATCAATCAATCAATCAATCAATCCATCAATCCATCAATCCATCCATCCATCCCACCCACCCCTGAAACTCAAGCTTGTAAAATTTTTACCTTTCAGACTCCAGAGACATAAGCTTGGCAACATCGTAACAAATGCGTGCATCCAGAACTATGCAGTTTTCATATGCTTTCCTGGATATTAAAACAAAGAGATAAACATAAGAAAAGAGATGTAAGAGAGACATAAAACTTCCATGAGGGGGACAGGAAATATTTAAACTAATTTCCACTTTCTCATTTAACCAGGCACTGAAACACAATGTTGATAGTCCAGCAGGAGCCAGACTTCAGTATTGTCTGGTGCACACTGTAGTTTATGCTAGCCAAGAATTGCTTACTTAGACAGAAAGTGACTGACTGACAAGTAAAATAAAACCACTGTTTTTTATGTGATGCATAGAGGCGAGTAAATCTAAAATCGATGGTACCAAAATAAAGGACTGGCATGCAACAAATTGGTAGGCTTTTCAAATAATGACACAGCAGTCTCTGTGAGATGATGTACACACTGAAGGCGTGAGTGGTAAATGTGTACACTATAAAGTAAAAATTTCCATCCGCACTAAAGCAATAGGTCTATGGGAGTCTACAGGGCTGATGACTCTTTTCCCAGAGGAGCAGACTGCAGTATGCTTTGAGATGTCTGTGAGACTGACATCTGTTCTACTTTATTTTGAGTTTGTTCTAAGCATCCTATTTGTCCTCTATCTACACATCCTGAAAAAGACATGTATTGTCCCCACACATTCTTCAGCAGGAAATGAGATTAGACAAACTGAGTGGATGGACACACCGAGCGTCTTGTAGCCACATGACCACTTTCGAGCAATTAAAACAGTTAAGGTTGTCATTGTCTTACGTGTCTCAGGACTAAGCCAAGGCATGTCAGCGTGCTTGAATTTACTGTGTGGATTGGGAACCCTTAAAGGGACAGTTCACCTCAAATTTTAAATTCTGCCCTCATTTACTCACCCTCATGTCCAAACCTGTATGACTTTTTTCTTTTGCCAAACACAAAAGAAGATCCAGCAAAAGGTCCAAACAACATTAGACCCCATTGACTTTCATTGTATAGAAAGATAACCTTCTCTTGTGTTCCACAGAAGAAAGAAAGTCATACAGGTGCATAAATTACACACTTCTCCTTTATCGATGATGAGAAAGTAGATCCTAATTAGCATTGTGATATAAAATTACTATTTTCAGCAAGAACTTACTCAAAATGCTGCTTTATTTCACTCTCTTCTGCATATTTGGCGATCCCGTTAATGAATAAAGTGCGTTTCACCTGTGAATGGAGACAATGTGGAGACATCAGAGTACAGTTTATTAGCATTAGCAATATTATTTCAACCACAATATTGATTGATGATCATTGTTGATCCCCATTAAGAGAGAAATATCACGCAGCACTAAACTATGCCTTAGTCAGGATATACATTTTTAATTTGACACAAAAGACAATGAGTCTGTGAAGGGACATATTATATCTGTTCATATCATATTTTCAACCCCTTTTTCACTTTTTTTTTTTTAAATTTCTAATGGATAAAACCAAGTCCCACCCTTCATTTTTTGCAGGATGAATATCCCGTTTCAAAAACTATGCCAGATTACGCAAGTAAAGTGGGTTGCAGTGGGCTGTTTACCCTGACTAAGGTTCATAACTCACTCTCAGGGAAAATATTTCACTTTAAAAAATAAAATCTGAAAATAAAGAAATGTTCCTGGTTCAATTTCAAATTGTTGTCACTGTAAGGAACTTACAACTGAATTCAAACATTAAAATGGGCCAGTGTTCTTGAGGGTTTAAAATCAGAAATGTGATGCTTATAGTTACAATTATTTCATGTGGTACAGGACATTTTGCCAAATATTCTGTGTATACAGCATTATTTTAGTATCGAGATATTAGTATAGTTTTTATTCCTATTTTGATCTATTTTGATTTTCCATTTTCTTTCTCATTTTAAAGGGGACATATCATGAAAATCTGATTTTTCAGTGTTTAAGTGCTATAATCGGGTCTCCGGTGCATCTACTAACCCAGAAAACGTGAAAAAGGACAACCCAGTAACTTTGTTTTGGCCTTTCTCTGCAAGCATGTGAAAAAACGAGCCGCTCAGATTTCACTCCTCTTGTGACGTAGGAAGGGGATCTTATTATAATATTACCGCCCCTTAATCTGCATGTTTCCACCCACAGTGCCGTCATTTTGTTTTCACAAGTGATAACGGTGTACCAGTTCTAACACCATTGCAAAAGTTCAAGCAAAGCATGCAAACTGTTCTGTCGTTGCTGCACAGACGAGCACTGAACACTATTTAGAGTCTCGTTAGCTTGGATAGTCTGCAAGTTGACCCTGGCAAGCTCGATTGCTAAAAAAGGAGCTATATTTTCGAAAAAATATTAGACCATTCACAGCATTTAATAGCAATCATAAACGTTAGCCTGGTGTGTATGGCTCTGTTTGGCAAACAGGTATGTTATGTATAGTGGGCGTCCATACGGGTCGTACTAGTGGATGAGTTGAATCAACTGCACAGCAACTACATAAATGTATCCACTAACCATTCAGAAACGTCCAGTTTCATTCTAAAAGTTGTAACTTCTTCCTGAGTCTCTCCATCAGTGTCGACTCCGGTTTGAACAATGTAAGGCTGAACACCGTTACTGACAATCCTCATTTTGGCTGCGTGAGATTCTCCAGCTTTGTTGTTGTTGAGCAACCGAAGCGTACATTTTAAAAAAATTGTATTGTGCGTTTTTGTCCTTTGTATTATTATCATTTAATTTTTTTAAAATATATATACAGGTCCTTCTCAAAAAATTAGCATATTGTGATAAAGTTCATTATTTTCCATAATGTAATGATAAAAATTAAACTTTCATATATTTTAGATTCATTGCACACCAACTGAAATATTTCAGGTCTTTTATTGTTTTAATACTGATGATTTTGGCATACAGCTCATGAAAACCCAAAATTCCTATCTCAAAAAATTAGCATATTTCATCCGACCAATAAAAGAAAAGTGTTTTTAATACAAAAAAAGTCAACCTTCAAATAATTATGTTCAGTTATGCACTCAATACTTGGTCGGGAATCCTTTTGCAGAAATGACTGCTTCAATGCGGCGTGGCATGGAGGCAATCAGCCTGTGGCACTGCTGAGGTGTTATGGAGGCCCAGGATGCTTCGATAGCGGCCTTAAGCTCATCCAGAGTGTTGGGTCTTGCGTCTCTCAACTTTCTCTTCACAATATCCCACAGATTCTCTATGGGGTTCAGGTCAGGAGAGTTGGCAGGCCAATTGAGCACAGTAATACCATGGTCAGTAAACCATTTACCAGTGGTTTTGGCACTGTGAGCAGGTGCCAGGTCGTGCTGAAAAACGAAATCTTCATCTCCATAAAGCTTTTCAGCAGATGGAAGCATGAAGTGCTCCAAAATCTCCTGATAGCTAGCTGCATTGACCCTGCCCTTGATAAAACACAGTGGACCAACACCAGCAGCTGACATGGCACCCCAGACCATCACTGACTGTGGGAACTTGACACTGGACTTCAGGCATTTTGGCATTTCCTTCTCCCCAGTCTTCCTCCAGACTCTGGCACCTTGATTTCCGAATGACTTTGGACCACTGAGCAACAGTCCAGTGCTGCTTCTCTGTAGCCCAGGTCAGGCGCTTCTGCCGCTGTTTCTGGTTCAAAAGTGGCTTGACCTGGGGAATGCGGCACCTGTAGCCCATTTCCTGCACACGCCTGTGCACGGTGGCTCTGGATGTTTCTACTCCAGACTCAGTCCACTGCTTCCGCAGGTCCCCCAAGGTCTGGAATCGGTCCTTCTCCACAATCTTCCTCAGGGTCCGGTCACCTCTTCTCGTTGTGCAGCGTTTTTTGCCACACTTTTTCCTTCCCACAGACTTCCCACTGAGGTGCCTTGATACAGCACTCTGGGAACAGCCTATTCGTTCAGAAATTTCTTTCTGTGTCTTACCCTCTCGCTTGAGGGTGTCAATGATGGCCTTCTGGACAGCAGTCAGGTCGGCAGTCTTACCCATGATTGCGGTTTTGAGTAATGAACCAGGCTGGGAGTTTTTAAAAGCCTCAGGAATCTTTTGCAGGTGTTTAGAGTTAATTAGTTGATTCAGATGATTAGGTTAATAGCTCGTTTAGAGAACCTTTTCATGATATGCTAATTTTTTGAGATAGGAATTTTGGGTTTTCATGAGCTGTATGCCAAAATCATCAGTATTAAAACAATAAAAGACCTGAAATATTTCAGTTGGTGTGCAATGAATCTAAAATATATGAAAGTTTAATTTTTATCATTACATTATGGAAAATAATGAACTTTAATCACAATATGCTCATTTTTTGAGAAGGACCTGTATATTATTAATTTTATTTCAGTTTTAGTTAGTACATCATGTTAAACTAAATGAAAATGAGAAATGTTGCCTTGGCAAGTTTTTTTAATATTTTATTATTTTAGTTTATTTTAGTAAACTTTTTCCTTATTTCAGGTAACTATAAAATGTTGTTAATAGTTTTAGTTAACTATTATAAACCCGGCTGTAAACAGAAACTTTTATTGAACCCAGAACATTTCTCTGAAGTGTTTTGGGTAAGTCGTCTCTGCTCACCAAGTCATCCTCTTTGTAGTGCATCTTTGATGTGTGTCTCCTCATGCTGTACACAGTCAGTAACAGATATAAGCAGGCAAATGTAGTGTGTAGCCATAGCAGGTTATTACTGAAAGAGAGCGAAAAACAGAGCTGATGCATTCATCAACAATCATTCAAGGGTCAATTCAATGTCACAGACATTAACTGGGACTTACTCTGATTTCAAGTTGGCTATTGTAGTTCGCCCAAAACTGTAGGCATTATTTTCTGTAGGTAGAAAAGACAAGAAACGGGTAATAGGGAGTCTTTAGTCATATAAACTAAAGGAACAGAAACTCGAACGTCTGCATTCAGACGTGTAATCCTTGATGACTCACTCTCAAACTCTCCTGACTCACCTAATAGGTCTCCTGAGAAGTTGACGGGCAGGACAATGCCCACAGAGAGCACGCCCACCACCACCAACAGTCCAATGATGTGCCTCTGGAATGAGAGGTAGTGCACGGCATCCTCGCCACATTTCTCCCTGATCTCATCATCTCTGTAAGGGTGAGAGAGATGTGTTAGTACCAAACGGCAACCTTCCGTTCGTTCTCTTGAATCCGACACGGAAGTGACTTAAACTGCAATTCATCGACTGGCCGCTAGAGACAGCCTTCAAAAAGGGAGTCAATCCCAATCCATGTTTGTAATACAGTTCGTATATAGGGGAAGAAGGAGGCGGGAACCGGCGAACATCAAACAAAGTTTTTAATTCCAAAATAAACAAACAAAACGAAAGTAACGCCGGCAGACCCTCGCGGACGTCTGCCGGCCACACAAACATAATAAAACATAAAATAAAGTCCAGGCCTGGCCCTCTCTCGTCCTTAACTGTCGTCGCTCCTCCTTTTATGCTCCCGGAGCTCCTCCGTGAGAGACTCGAGGCCGGTGCGCCTCACAGGTGACGATCATTAACACTCGCGTCACCGGCCTCGCGCCGTTCCCTCACGGCTCTCGCCCGCCCTGCTCGTCACAATGTTAAAATGCCCAACAGCAGAAAAAAATATATTTACAGCCTGGTACAAAAAGTGGTTTTGGTCTATATAGCTAATTTTGCCCTTCATGACAACTGTGAGGATGGTGAATTTTTTTTATAACTCATCCGTTTAAATTATACTAAGCCTTAAAGTTCTGCATAATTTAAGGCATGGCCACTTGAGTGACAGGTTGATTGCCGCTGCCGTCACTACTAGCCGTTTGTCTGCTGTTGGTTGCTGAATTTGGTGTCTCTTTGTACGTCTGTGTACATGTGCACACATGCGGAAGATAAACAGAACACACATTGTTGGATCGTCTCGGCATTGGCTAAAAGTTTTGTCCATCAGATTTACTACAATGACAGTGGCTGGAGAATATGCCTCTCAAGACACCACAAAATCCATCAGCGCTGCTTTGATATTATAAGTAAAACTGCTGTACTGTTTTGAAAAATATATACTTTGGACATGGGCACATTTGTTTGTGATAGTCCAATCAGTTTTACAACATAAACGCTGCTCAGATTGCATAATTTCTTGAAGAACGATGATGGAGACCAGATCGTTCAGAAGAAATATGACGCAAACAATGGATAATATATCAATATTTCATACATTTAATGCTTTTGTGTACAAAAAGTGCTGTTGGATGTTTTTCAAATCATGGACATTTTACCCAAGTGTGACGGATTGGATTCATCTCGCGATCGACATTTCATTACAAATGTATGAAGTCCTGTTTTGATTTTGCGTGTTGTCTTTTGCACACCCGACAAAAATTACAATATTACTGTTGCTGGAGCATCTATATCGTAAACAGACACTTTAGATTGACAGTAAACCTTTAGAACTTTCAAATGTTGTATAACTTGTTATCTTTATATTTTAGATAGTATCTAAGAAAGATAGATAGCTTCTTAGTAGGGCTGCACAATTTATCACGATAAAATCGCACATGATTTGGCAAAGGCTGCGATTATTTAATGCGCAGCTTGTCAGAGCTGTACGCCAGAGGGCGCTCTTGCGCAGAAACTCAAAATATGCCCTGCCGCAGAAGATAACGTGCATCATATCACTTTAGCTGAATAAACAGAAGATTGAAACGCTTTGATTGTTTAAACATGACTAATAAACACACGACTGCCTTATTCTGTGAATAGCCACATCCTCTCACAGAAGGACGCTCAGCTGTCTTTATGAAGTGAGTTGAGTAAAAACATGTTATTAAATGTTGTCTTTCGTTTCATGTCTGAAAAGATGTTTGACGCGTTGCTTTTTCAAATGTACATAAGCGATTTAAACTCGCAGTGCTTTCAGATGGATTAGCATTTGGAGCCATACTTCATTACCAAGGTGCGCAAAAAATAAAAAATAAAAATCGCAGCTTTTGCGATCACGTTTAAGCGATAATCATGTTCAAGCTCAATGTTATTTTTCATATCGTGCGATAAATCGTACAGCCCTACTTCTTAGTCTGAACAAACTTGATAAACTCGAGCTAGGTGGGCGTGGTTTCAGCAACCAGGCAGCTCAGCTCCACCCACGACCCGCCTCTTTGCCCATTTTCGGTTATCCGGGTGTGGCGCTATAATAAACTTTTGGCTAATCTTGTTATACACCAACTGGAATAATCTATCTTTCCTACTTCCTCATTTCCTCTACTTCTAATTTGAAAAGGACCATTGACATTGAAAATGTTTTTGGGTTTTGTGATCAAAAATTGCACCATTTTGGATCGTTTTTGCAGCACAGTTCCTATAGTTAGTAAGTCTTCATTGTTGTTGAAATAAACAGAAATACATACAGTAAAAGCAGAAAGGACTCACTTTATCCTGAAGATGGCTGTTAGCCAGGAACAGAAACCCTACAAACAGAGACAAAGAACATCATATTCAATTGCCTGTCAATCACCTCAACATTCAGAGACAATGTCTCCAGTGCCGTTCGAGGAGTTGTTCGAGGCTGCGTGGGCACGTGACACCAGTTTACATAAGTGCAGTTATTCCAGATCACAGCAGGGAAGGGAGAGGCAAACAAATGGCTGTCAAAAGGCGTTGTGTGTTCCATTATGAAATCCACAGGTGTGTGTGCATTGAGAGAGAGAGAGCTGTGTGTAGATGACAAGAAATACCGCCTGTGTGTGCTTTTAAAAACCGTGAGAGAGTGAATATATTCGAGTAAGGAAGATGAAGGGAATGTTGAGAATGCTATATATACCAGTTTTACTAATATTTCAGTATATGCAGTATGAATACTGGTCATCCAGGTTTCTGTGCATATAGAAAATTTGCATAGTATTTTCGAGAGTGAACTCCCTTTCAAATGACTCATGCACCTCTCGACATGCAGCATGTGCTGCTTTGACCTTCACAAAAAACATCGCAGATAGTTTTAAGGCCCGTTTACAACAAGGATAATAACTATAAAGTTTTAATAATTATTCTAATTCTAGAATAAGGAGGTCCACACCACTATATAACTATAGTGTTATTATACTATTATAGTTTTCATTCATATTTAACATTTTTATTTTTACGTTTTCATTTTAATTTAAGCTACATTTTTACTTTATGTCTAAAGAGTTCTTATTAATTTTTACTTCAGTTTTTTAGTGCTTCATGTTAAACTAAAAGAAATTGAGAAATGATGCCTTGGCAACTAGCTGAAATAACTGAAAATAATATTTATTTAAAGTAATGATAAAGTTTATTTTATGCTTTTAGTTTTAATTATAGTTAACCCATTTATCATGTTGGAATCACTTTCAGAATGACTTTTTCTAGCTGATGAACGAAAAACATTTACCCGACTTTAAAGAACTCAAGCATTTAAATTGGCAGACGACATAACTGCAGTGCACACTTATAATTAACATAATGTAGTTATCGTTATAGCAATCATTCTTGTGAATGGAATGCGAATTTACACAGAATAATACATAATTATTTATTAATGTACATAGAATATCTAATATGTTTAATACTATGTGTTGATTATTCTCTGTATGTACAACTTAAATGCATCTATATGTAATAAACTACAGCTTGACTCCCGTTGTTGCATACTGAATGCCGTGTCACACAGTTTTTAACAAATAGACTCTGCAGTTAACTGCAGTATTCTAGTATTCCATTCTGATCATAGTCATAAACATCCACAATAATGACATCTCAAGCTACTTACGTTGTCCCTTTGGTCAAAGTCGACCGAGCTGGACACAGAGGTGAGACGCTCGTATCGGGAGTCAGCAGGCGTCTGCATGGCGGAGGCCACACTGAACACAAACACACATGATCAAACACATGCCCTCTCTGAGCACTGAACTTAAGCTAACATATAAGTGTACAGTCACTTAATGGCATGCCACTTCATAAATATAAGACATACTGTAAGATTTGAGCTAATACTAATACATACAAATGGGTTTTTTTACATTTATTTGGATAGTGCTTTTCACAAAACACATCGTTTCAAAGCAGCTTTACAGAAAATCATAATGTTAATGTTTATAGCATCTTAATATATTCATGCCTTATAGTCACATTTAGCAGATTAGAGCTGGGTGATTATATAGTTTACATTTTACGATGATACGAGCTATCAAGCAGTTGAGATTTGCTATATATAGTATATTTTTTATATACTATTTTGATTGTTAGCTAAAGAAAAATCTAGTTTTTAATGTTGTGGCGTTTTTAATATGCTTTAAGATGAACCATGTGCAAATTCATCAGTCAACACCATATTTTTCCCTTAAAACTGCAGTGAAAAAAAGAAACCGCTCATAATTCCTTTTGACTGGTGAGTGGATTCTGACTAAATTAAACACCCCTGATTGGCTACTGTGTTCAAGAGATCAACAAACATGTCTGTGATTGGCTACATTGCTCACTGCTGCAAAAACACATTGTAAATAGAAACATTTCTCCAGAGCGAAAACACAAATACGCACTGGAGCGTTTGCCAAATTTGTTTAGTCAATTTGATATTACAGTATCAACTGAGGGTGCTCTTGCTTTTGTTGGAGGGTGTGTAGCACGTTTACTACAGTTGATCAAGTTGATCAGGTAGTCAGAGCTGGTGCGATTGTGTAGGCGGGGACTAATTTGCATATGCATGGCTCCGCGTGCACTAAATAAAGCAAGGGTGTAGTTAAATTCGACAAAGACATTATTTTCAACGTTCAAAGAATTACTTCAGAGTTAAAATGTCCTGATAATTTACTCACCCCCATGTCATCCGAGATGTTCATGCCTTTCTTTCTTCAGTGGGAAAGAAATGAAGGAAAACATTCCAGGATTTTTCTCCATATAGTGGACTTCACTGGGGTTCAACGGGTTGAAGGTCCAAATGTCAGTTTCAGTGCAGCTTCAAAGAGCTCTACATGATCCCAGACGAGGAATAAGAGTCTTATCTAGAGAAACCATCGGACATTTACTAAAAAAAAACAAACATTATATACTTTTTAACCACAAATGCTCGTCTTGCACTGCTCTGTGATGCGCCACACATTACGTAATCATGTTGGAAAGGTACCGAAAGTACCGATCCAGTGTTTACAAAGCGAACGTGCAAACGCCCTTTACAAAAAAAGGTAAAACAACGATGTCAGACGATTTTGAAGTTGGAGGAGAAAATGAGATGGAGTTTTTCGCCCTACTGCGGTACTTCCGCCTACGTCACGCGTGATCTTTCCAACATGATTACGTAATGCGTGGAGCATCACAGAGCAGTGCAAGACGAGCATTTGTGGTTAAAAGGTATATAATTTTTATTTTTTTTAGTAAATGTCCGATGGTTTCTCTAGATAAGACTCTTATTCCTCGTCTGGGATCATGTAGAGCTCTTTGAAGCTGCACTGAAACTCACATTTGGACCTTCAACCCGTTGAACCCCAGTGAAGTCCACTATATGGAGAAAAATCCTGGAATGTTTTCCTTCATTTCTTTTCCACTGAAGAAAGAAAGACATGAACATCTTGGATGACATGGAGGTGAGTAAATTATCAGGAAATTTTCATTCTGAAGTGAACTAATACTTTAAATATGTCATTGTGATTATCAAAGATTAGTTTTAGGGGATAAAATTGTTTACTGCATGGGGACTTGAATAATGGGAACGGTTAAGCCTTCCAGGCTCATATTACTCCAGCTCCATCAGGGCATATCAAGGCTAACCACATGTTGGGCATGCAGCAATAAGTGACTGTACACATACAACCACAAACACAGAATTAGCATCAGAGGCTCAGGGGCGTTACACACAGATTGTTCACAAAGAGACTGCAGTAAACCTAGAAAGGAGATGAACATGCAGAGAGAAGAACATAAATTTGATTAGAGGCAGAGTGTGTTAAACAGAGATACGCAAAGACAATGATACAATGACCTCCAAAAGCTGTAATTCATAAAGTATGAACTAATAGTGGCATTTAGCTTGTGCTGCCAGTCAAAATAAAAGTCAAATGGCATCCTGTTTGATCATTTATGCAAGTGTGACTTAAATATCAAAATAGATTTTGGGGCCAGTGTATGTGTCATTCTCTGGCTACAGTATCACAAACATTTGGACTGCTTCTATAGGGCCACTTCTAATAAGGATCAGTACTTTCTGCTTGTCAATGACAAAAACAATCAAACAACAGGTATTCATCAAAACTAGGTCTTACAGTCACACAGGGGTTTTCTATGCCATCACAGGATGCTTTACCTCTCCCTGTAAGCCTCTTCCCTGTGGGACCTATAGGGTGCAAAGACCCTGGCCAGAAAGTGCACGCTTAGAGGAACGAAAACATATCATTTAATGGTGAAGTGTGTAGTTTTTGCAAAGAGAAACTAAGAAAACCATTTGTAGTTTGACTTCCTAATTTTGCTCTGTTTGTTTGAGCAGTCTGTTATGTCAACAACAATGGAAGACAGATGAGAAAATGTAGTAGGAATCAATTATTTTTGCACCAAACGGCACGGAAATGACACGCTTCACCTTTAAAAGACACAAATCACACAATTATGTTGATTAGCTCAGGTAAATGTGATGATTATCTCGAGAAACCCTCAACCAATGGACTCTAGGAAAGAAGTAAAGTAAAAAAGGACGATAGAAAGAAGTAGAAAGAGTTATTAGGAAACACAGTGAACGAGTTCATCCCAGATCCACCCGATAGAGCACACAGCAGAGGGTCAATTCAAAAAGCAGACACAAGGCGTCCTTGGAAGAGAGAGCTGAAGAGTAAAAACAACACATACTATTCCTCGTCCAGACGCTGATAGTGCTGATTCCGCCTACTGAGGGAAAAGAAATGATTCAAGTTCATGCTTGACAGAAACTAGTCAAAATATGAGATCATTCATTCAGAGGAAGAGGATACTATTACTCAGCTGATATGCACTAATAATTCAACTCTGTGATGCAAGTTATTACATGTAATCACACCAAATCTTTGAGGAATTTTGCATTATTGGCGTTTAAATAAAACGGTAAAATAAATATAAGAATGAAACCATACTATATTAAAAATACCACAAAATTGTTAAATCCTTGATTCTGATTGGATGTAGTTGACAGCACGTATATCCAGTTTTTCTTAGCAGCTTTTTCCACTTGCAAACTAGTAATGGTGGCTTGACCTGTTTGTAAACAAGATACTAATTCTGCGGCATAAGGAAACAGTTCTATGACGAAAACCTGGAAAATGTCTTAGGACAAACACGTACACTACCAGTCAAAAGTTTGGGAACATTACTATTTTTAATGTTTTTGAACAAAGTCTCTTATGCTCGTTATTTCATAATAAATACAGAAAAAACTATAATATTGTGAAATATTATTACAATTTAAAATTATTGTTTTCTATTTTAATATACTTTAGAATATAATTTATTCCTGTGATGCAAAGCTGAATTTTCAGCATCATTACTCCAGTCTTCAGTGTCACATGATCCTTCAGAAATCATTCTGATATGATGATTTATTATCAATGTTGGAAACAGTTGTGCTGCTTAATATTATTTTATAACCTGTGATACTTTTTCAGGATTGTTTGATGAATAAAAAGTTAAAAAATATCAGCATTTATTTAAAATAGAAATCTTTTGTAACAATATACTTTTTTTTCTTTCTTTTTTTTTTAAAGAAATTAACACTTTTATTCAGCACGGATGTGTTAAATTGATAAAAAGTGATAGCAACGATTTATATTTTGAATAAATGTGGTTGTTTTTAACCTTTTATTCATCAATGAATCCTGAAAAAAGTATCACAAGTTCCAAAAAAATATGAAACTGTTTTCAACATTGATAACTGAGTATCAAATCATCATATCAGAATGATTTCTGAAGGATCATGTGACACTGAAGACTGGAGTAATGATGCTGAAAATTCAGCTTTGATCACAGGAATAAATTATATTTTAAAGTATATTAAAATAGAAAACCATAATTTTAAATTGTAATAATATTTCACAATATTATTGTTTTTTCTCTATTTATTATGAAATAATGAGCATAAGAGACTTAAAAATAGTAATGTTCCCAAACTTTTGACTGGTAGAGTGCATATGCAGTAATTCACTGTTGAATCATTTATTAAAAATGTAATGCACAGCCAAGATGTAACAGGCATTCGGCTTCATGATCTGGCTTTTCAGGATTTCACTTGACCCCATGCAACTTTTATAATGTTTAAATAGATGACTGGAAAGGTGCTGTGATTCAGGGAAATGTTTATGGAACCAAATGTTCAAAATAGATCAATGAATTCTGGGTAGGTACACACAAAACAAGCCATTCCATGTACTTAAGGGTTGATGACTACCTTAAATGACTACATGTCATCCCAGAGTTGCTCGTAAAATACTGTAAATGGATCCGACTCGAGCTGAATCATGACTTTGTTAAAATAGATGTGCTAGCCTGAAACATTCAGTTCAGGTTCTGACATCAGAACATCAAAAACAGGTTCGAGATGCTTGGAATATAATCAGATCTCCCATAAACACAATCTCTCGTGCCCTTAAATGCCGCTCAAACCAGTTTGCAAATCGCAGGATGTGAGTGTGATTGAAAGGCAGGGTCATATTACTAATCGAATAAGACTAGCTGAGCTGTCTGAACAAGCAATCCATTGGCTAAACCCATTATGCAGCAGCTGAGAGCATGCTGTTGTCTTACAGCGTTCAATGCATTCCTGCAGGAGGCATTTTCTCTTCTATCTGGACAAATCAAAGGTCTACATCATGACTGATGAATCAAGTGTCCAGCTGTATATATTTAGTCTGGCAGAAAATGCCAGAAAGATGAGTTTGTTTGGGGTTAGATCGGGGCCAAGAGCGTGCTGTGATAATGCAGCCAGCTGAGGACGCAGTACGAGTCGCTGGAATAGTGCTGTCGTCATGGTTTTACAATTTTTTTTTATTGTGCTCTAATGAAATTGACATCAGAACATTTGAAACAAACACTAATATTGTGCGCTACAGAAAGCTACTGTATGGAACATAATTATATTTACCTGTCGGCATCAGAGACCAATGCGAGACGGCCGTAATCCCACGCCACCTTCCTCAAGACAGAGAACACACACAGCAGCACCTGGAGACCCAGAACATACATGATGTTACACAATCACATTCACACATGCATTCAAACACAAATGCCGAACAGGTGCAATTATGAAACACATTCCTAAAGTGCATACATTTAGAACAGATTTAATCGAAGACCCAAGATTATCAGAAATATGTAACTAGTATGAATGATAAAGACTTCCACAGAATTTAAAGCATAGTCAACATGAAAATGGCTTTCGCAACCTGTTAACTTTACATTTATCCATTGGGAATTGATTGGATAATGGAAAGTGGGCGTTCCACACCAGAACTGACAGTTAATTGAACAATGACCTCCATTTTTTGCAGCTGAAACACCACTGGCATCCACTTATGAGGAGGCATTTTGACAAACATGGAGGATGAAAGTCAAGTTCACCCTTGAGAGCATCTGGATGTAAGTTGTAATTTTTACATTATCATTAATCAACATTAAAGGGTTAGTTCACCCAAAAATGAAATTTATGTCATTAATTACTCACCCTCATGTCGTTCCACAACCGTAAGACCTTTGTTCATCTTTAGAACACAAATTAAGATATTTTTGATGAAATCCGAGAGGTTTATGACAGTAATACTTTTTGTGCGCAAAAACAAAATGAAAATTATGACTTTATTCAACAATATCTTCTCTTCCCTGTCATTATCCGTACGCAGATGACGCAGTAAGCACAGTGAAGGCTTCTGTGTTTACGTCCGAATGCTGACTCAGTATTGGCAAAAGCTGATCACGTGATCAGCACGACGCATGCGTGTGATGCTGACGCAGGAGCCGGTCAATAATGAGTCAGCGTTCTGACGATGAACCTGGAAGCGCTGGACATAATCAACGTATGAGAATGACACAGAAGAGAAGACATTGTTAAATAAAGTTATTTTTGTTTTGTTTTTGCACACAAAAAGTATTCTCGTCTCTTCATAACATTAAGGTTGAACCACTGCAGTCACATGACTGTTTTATCAACGTCTTTAGTACCTTTCTGGATCTTGAAAGTGTTGATTATATTGCTGTCTACGGACGAGTCACCTCTCGGATTTTATCAAAAATATCTTAATTTGTGTTCTGAAGATGAACGAAGGTCTTACGGATGTGGAACGACATGAGGGGGGGAGTAACTAATGACAGAACTTTCATTTTTGGGTGAACTAACCCTTTAAGGTCGCTATGAAATGGAAGTAGCAACATATTGTGACGTACATCCGAGTATAACAGAAGAAAAAAAATGTAGGGTTTGGTTCTATCCATCAGTTGTTGATTGGAATTTGAGATGTGGGCGTTGCTTTTAAAAATGAATGCAATATTGTTGATTGTGGAGAGGTGGCGTTTAAAGGTGAAGTTACAGAAATAAAGCGTATTTGAGCACCTCCCCCAACTCAAACATCACGAACACAGCTCTTACGGGTGCATGTTACCTCAACAGGTAAAAGTAGCTACTTTCAATAAAAGGTTCAACATATTAGGGATACTTTTAGCTGTGTGGCATGATTAAGCGATTGAGGGCTAACACCCTGTCTAAAGTGACCGTCTCGCATATAATAAACCCTTTCCAATGTATCTGCACTGGTGCATTTTTTGACATGACGTCTGTTTGAAGCTGTCTACACATCAAAGTAAACATCATAAACGTACATTTGTCTTTCTGAAAGGGTGCATGATGGTGGTGTATAGAAGCACCCCACACCGGTGTCATGAGAAATCAAGTCCCCCCCCAGGAATCGGGTCTCCTTTAGGACCCAGGCGGTAATGCCTGATCAAAAGTTGTTATTGTGATGTCTTGACTAATTATGACTTTCATTATTGTATGATGTTTATTACATTAAGTGCACAAACAACATGTTTGAAATATGAAATGAATGTCTATGTATTGCATTAAAACAAACTGGAAACAGATATTGGAAGCAAAAAAACATACCTAATATAATATAAGCGAAGATAGCAGGCTCATCGGGTAGAAATATGCTAGTACATAAGCCAACAAACAAAAAAAAACAAGCAAGAACAAGAAATGCTTGATTTCACAAACTATAGCTTCAGTTATATGGTCATTGTAATGCATTTTAAACAATATAAATCAAAGTGATTTTGCAGAAATTATAATCATGTGCTAAAAATACTATCCATTAAAAGCACTCAGGGTCCTAAAGGAGACACGATTCCTGGGGGGTGGAGGTTGGGGGGCTAAACACCCTCTGGCTCAGCCTGCTATAGTAGCCACACCCCAAACTCACGCTACTGGTTGAGCTGGAATGGCATACTAATGAACAGTATGAACAATAAAATGGGTTAAGAGAATGTATTTTAACATAAATAGATCTTAAATCACCTTTAAGTGGTTTAAATGAAATCACCAGAGAAGTCTCAAGTCTTTCATTTTCACTGGAAGATTATAGAGTTTACAATAAATTATGACATGCATTTACTAAATAGTGCAGGAACGTGTGTTAAGAAAGTAAACAGGGTCCAGATTAATTTCATGTTGACTTTAAAATGACAAACCCATTACAAATGAACAACAACTGAAAATTGTAAGCTTGTGATGCGCACCAAGAAGCACATGAAGTCGAGTGCGAGTACGGTGGGCACTCCTCCGAAGGGCAGGCCCTGGAGCACGGTGCTGCGGATCCGGGCCGTATAGCAGTAGTCCCTGGAGCTGTTGGAGATGTTGGAGCTGTTGGTGCTGGAGCAGCTCTCCGGGGGTGTGCATCCCTGTACTTCACTGCTCCCAGCCATCATGAGCAAAACTAAGATAATCAGCATCCTCAGTACTGCTGCATCCTGAAACTCCACCTGTTAGGAGACAAGAGGAAGAGCGTTATAAATAACTTGCATGTAGATGACCCAAAGATAATGAAAATGGACAAAAAGCTCTAATCCTGATCACCTGGGGTCTTTAAAGGGATAGTTAGATGTGAAAACAATGTCTGTCATTATGCATGTTTTACAAAAGAAAGAAATTCGTAGACATTTGGAGCAAAATCAGGGTGAGTTTTTTGGGTTAACTAATCCTTTAAGATCGTAGCTGAACACATTCAAAGATCGAAAAGGCTGAAATAATGGCAAACAATCAATCTGGCTCTTGCTTTCTTCAGAAACTAAAGAGAACGGTTTTGCAAAGTATCTTACAGGAAAGACCGGTTCTGTAACGTAAGAGAGAATGCATTAAGAGAACACGCATCAGCAGTCGCAGCTCGATATCATAAATCTGCCTTGTGTCTGATGTCTAAAGGTGCAACTTGCCGAATTATGTAACTGCATGAAAGCTTTGCTGTGAGTGACTGAAAACAGATCTCTACATTAAGAGATTTGTGGACCTCCAAGGCTGTGCATGCTGTGCTCTGGCTCAACACAGACACATCTATATTCCTCCTACGGTGAGATCAGCCACCAAACGGATTGACAATGGACAGTCAGTTTGATGCATCTCTCTGAGGCCAAATGCACCAACTGTACCAAGTTCTTCCCGAGGGAACACTGTCTAAAATCGCTTGTATATTTCAAATACTAAGGAATATTTCACTAAAAACTATAATAGTATCTCAATGACACTAAAATAATAATATCCTTGTAATTTACTCACCTCCATGTCATCCAAGATGTTCATGTCTTTCTTTCTTCAGTCGAAAGAAATTAAGGAAAACATTCCAGGATTTTTTTTCTCCATATAGTGGACTTCACTGGGGTTCAACGGGTTGAAGGTCCAAATGTCAGTTTCAGTGCAGCTTCAAAGAGCTCTACATGATCCCAGACGAGGAATAAGAGTCTTATCTAGAGAAACCATCGGCCATTTACTAAAAAAAATAAACATTATATACTTTTTAACCACAAATGCTCATCTTGCACTGCTCTGTGATGCTCCATGCATGACGTAATCATGTTGGAAAGGTCACGGAAGTACCGATCCAGTGTTTACAAAGCGAACGTACAAAGACTAAGTCAAACGGCCTTTACAAAAAAAAAGGTAAAACAACGATGTCTGAAGATTTTGAAGTTGGAGGAGAAAATGAGATGGAGTTTTCCGCCCTACTGCCAAGGTTTCGCGACCTTTCCAACATGATTACGTAATGCGTGGAGCATCACAGAGCAGTGCACAATGAGCATTTGTGGTTAAAAAGTATATAATGTTTATTTTTTTTAGTAATGTCCGATGGTTTCTCTAGATAAGACTCTTATTGCTCGTCTGGGATCATGTAGAGCTCTTTGAAGCTGAAACTGACATTTGGACCTTCAACCCGTTGAACCCCAGTGAAGTCCACTATATGGAGAAAAACCCTGGAATGTTTTCCCTAATTTCTTTCGACTGAAGAAAGAAAGGATTTAAAGGATGCAACAAATCTGCTAAAGGAACACACACACACACACACACACACACACACACACACAGGCTGTCCAGTGTGTATTAATGTCAGAACCAAAGTTATGTTAACTGTGTCAGCAGGACTCTGACTTTTCCAATGGAAAATAAATACAGCATATAAGGGTGATGGGGGAGAGAAAGTCACACGCTGTGTTTCGTAATAAACCAAAGTCTGTGCCAAGCCAGCTGAAGGTGAGGTTACTTATCAGCATATCATCTTTGACACCAATTCACTTTCAAGTTCCAATACATTAAAAGGAAAGCGAGCACTTTAAATAATTGTTTAACAGCAGAATTCCTGGTAAAAAAATAAAATGTCTCCACCAATCAGAGAATCACAACAAGCAATTCACACACTTTAACGCCCATCCACTCCCATTGAGGACTGCAAATGATGTTGAAAGCTTCATGGGATTGTAGTTCTTTCCCTAAATAAAGCCGTGTACATTCTTGAACTTTTGTCTTTTTGTTTCAAATCAAACACTGTAAACCCAAATAAGTTGGCAAAACTCAAAAAAATTGAGGCAATCAGTTGAAGTTTAAGCAGATTTTTTTTGTACTCATATTTTAATTGTTCTTAACTTGAGTACACTAATTCATACATTTAACTTAAAATTATCATATAACCTCAATGTAAACATTTTTATTAGTGTAAACTTAGCTAGCTTTCATGTTGGCAAAGCATGTTGGGAAATTGAAATCCCAGCCCAGTTTCTGTTAAACTTAAGTCCGTCTAAATTAAAAGAAATAAGTTCATTAAACTCAAAACAATGTACTTAAAATATATCAGTTCTGTTAACTTGAACGAAAAAGAAAGTGGTAAATACTCATAAAAAGGTTAATTTGACTGAACTAATTTCTTTAATTTAAGTTTGTCCTACTCAAACCAAGTAATTATTTTGAGTGTTTGGGTTTACAGTGAAGTTTATAATATTGTGATTCACCTCGTAGCTGGTTTGGTTCATGGCTTATAACTTTTAAAATAAGGCTTTTTGTGAAAAATACTTCAGAAACCAAGACCACTGAAACACAGTCAGTATTAGGGGTTTGTTCAAACTTCTGCACTTCTTCACACAATGAAACCATTAAAACGCCAGATTAGATCAATCAGTTAACTGCATTAATAGGGCCCCATGATTTCCACGATGCAAAAAACGCGGACGGAATCGCGGAATTCAATCATAAACACGGAATTTAGTATATAACGCGGAATGTCACGGAATTCGTCAAAGTTTTGATGAATGAATAAAAAGAAGGTCAGTACACAGTACAATCGCGAAATAGACAAGTGTCCGTGAATATTAAACCGCAAATAGACTACTTAAATATGAATCTGTGTGCCTCTGAAACGAATGAAGTGCAGCACATTGTTTGACAAAAGTTTAATTTAACGATTAAAAGATAAATTAAATGGTATGCGTTCATTTGATTGCCAGAAAAATTAAAATACGGAACAGAATTTCTGGAAAAAATAAAAGATTTTTTTTTTTTTTTATATATAAATTGTGTTGTTTTTAAGAATTCAATTAATTAGACATGCTTTTTGATTATTAAAATGTAATTAAACCATTAAAATGGAATCCAGAAAAGTTAAAACAGAAAACAGAATAAAACATATCATAGGGCCTGAAAATTTTTATTTTTTGTTAAACTTATAAATTGATGGTAAATTGGATAAGTTTCATTATTTCAATTAATTAGACATGCTTTTTGATTATTAAAATGTAATTAAACCATTAAAATGGAATCCAGAAGAGTTAAAACAGAAAACAGAATTTGGTAAAAAAATAAAACAGAATTTGAGGGGAAAGAATAAAACACATCATAGGGCCTGAAAAAATTTATTTTTTGTTAAACTTTTATAAATTGATGGTAAATTGGATAAGTTTCATTATTTCAGTTAATTAGACATGCTTTTTGATTACTAAAATTTAATTTAACCATTAAAATGGAGTCCAAAAAAACTGAAAAACAAAACGGAATCCAGAAAAATTAAAACGGACAAAGCGGAACTTGTGAACAAAACGGATTTCATAGGGGCCCTACATTAAATTCAACGCATTTAATTAACCGCAAATGTAAATGCATTGCCTCTGGCAGCCGTGGAAGAGTTCCTTTGGGACAGATGGCTGGGACATCCACCCCGCTGCTGTTCCTCAGAACTCATCGCTAATGCCGAGTCATGAAAACAAACAGCGCATGACAGCAAACGTTACAAGCGTGTGACAGCCAAGCTCTAATAAAAGCATCAGGTTGCAAATGATCCATATTACAGAGACTCATTCACTGACTGACTGCCTTTATTTAAGTTCAATTAGGCCTGCTGTTACACGGACAGATCTTGTGATTTCCTGGCATACTCAAAACTCATACTGTCTGAACATACACAGTCAGTCTCATCTGAACAAACCTTATGTTGTCAGGCTGATGAGCGCTGATAGATTGTTGCTCTTTCACCTGTTTTTGAGATGTCTGGAAATGTGGTCAACAGATCAATGAGAACTGATTCTGAACGGCTCACTGGAAACTACAAAGCATACCGTAACATGCTGACACTTGTTAAGTTCTGACCTCAAGTTTGACAACACTATAAATCACTGCTGATTTGTTTGTTATATTCAATTATTTGTCTACCTCAACAATCTTGCTTTCATATTATCGATGGAGAGAAATTATATTTCCTATGTTGACAAGGAGACTTTAAAGCAGATGAGAATATCAGACAGAAAATATGACGTAACATGTCTCCAGTGCTGCTGACCTCCTCCGTGCAAGTTTCATTCCACTGGGCTCAGCAAAAGTCACATGATCTTTGACAGTAGTCTGCGAAAGTTCACCATCTCAGGCCAACAGGTCACATTAGAGTATTGATCTAAGTTCACAACACCTGCAGCATTCACTAATATCAAACTTGGGCAAAACTGAGAATTTGAAAAATCATGAGTGTGAATTTGAATCGGATGATATCACATGACGCTGAACTGGAATAATAGGAAAAGGAAGTTCAACAATTCAACAACAGAGGAAGTTCATTAAACTGTGAAAGAATCATTTAAAGGATAATTGGACTGTGATATGTAGGAAAAATTATATCAACATATTTCTTACTGTCAAAACAATTACCAAAGCGAACAAAACTGATTTTAACTTTGCCATACAGAACCACAAAATGTCCATCGCGTTGTTTTCAAAATGTCTAACTTTATAAAAATGAATACAAAATATTCATTATACAGTATTTTGCTTAAATTAGAGTATTCTGGGAAATTTAGTGTTCTTGTACAATAAAAATGTATTTATTTATATCATTATATTTAAAAAAACAAACAAATTAAATAGATATTTCCATGTTTGAAATGTGTAAAGTTTCTTGAGATGTCCATATGGTAATGTTTATGGGTAATTCATACTGAAAAAATGAAATGCTCAAAAAAAACTATATGGACAGAAATGTTATGAATTTCATTTAAACAATTTTAATAGGAATGCACGATAGATCGGACACCATATCGGTAGATATATGTTCACTTTTAATGTTATCGTTGAGTCATTCCACAAAACCGGTACAATTTGGACAAACATTTTTAGATTTTTTTTACCAAAATGTATTACTTTTCTGAACACCCCACAACATTAATGACTAGTGTTGTCACGGTACCAAAATTCCAGTAGTCGGTACTGATACCATGAAAATGTTACGGTTCTCGGTACCACAGCAAAATCTGTTGGAACTATTTTACTATTTTATATAGCCTATTTTAAAAACATTAAATATGATTTGGAGCGTGTGTATATATAGGCTACCTCAATTAAATACATTTTGAAATATAAAAAAATAAAAAATAAATGCTCAAACATCCATTTTGTACTGTTGAAAAAACCAGCATATGCTGGTAAGGTAGGTTATGAAGCTGGTATGCTGGTTTGAGCTGGTGTATGCTGGTCCTAAGCTGGTCCTGGACCAGCATGGTCCAGCATAGGCAGCATAAACCAGCTCAGACCAGCATACCAGCTTCATAACCTACCTTACCAGCATATGCTGGTTTTTTCAACAGGGGTAAGAGACGTGCATGTTTATTTTAGCTATTCCGTTAGAGAAACAACACGCTAGCCTGTAAAACTATGAAATACATATCGGTAAATAATGGTAACCTAAATAATAAGAAAGTTAAATATTATTTCAAAAAACATTCGTATTTTTATTTCCACACAAAGATGCGTCATATAGCCAAAGTCCCGTTATGATAGTCTTTGATATAGCCTACTGCGCTTTGAGAGGGATGAGGGACACAACCAGGAAAGAAACCATTTCTCTTTAATAATATCTTCATGTTATCTCCTCATGTTACTGACGCTTGTTGTAAAAGGTCTGAAGAGTGAGTTTTATCCTCTGCAGGGGCAAGACATTCAGGCTATGTTTGATTTTGCGCTGTCAGAGAAAGCCAAAGTAAAAATCACCAGCATGTGTGAAACCCACTATACAAATAATCTTGCCACGCCTTATAAAGTCTAATAACAAGCACAAACTGTTAAATAGAAATTGACGTGCAAGCAAAAAGGTTTCTGTCCTACGGTGTTTTTTCTACTTTACCACAGTAAAGAATGCGAATAGCCTATAATAGGCCTAAATGCGAACGAAAGAAATGTTTATAATCCCCTGCGTGAGTGAAGATTTGGGAAAAGAAACAGATTCCATGTTCAGTGGAATAACTAATGGAATATTGTTAAATTCTCTGATAATCGGGTGACCAGATCGCGATTCGCAAAACAGAATACGAAGCTTAAATGTATGGAATCACGTACCTCTCGTTCGGCATGAAACTAAAATGTTTCCATGGCTGCGATGTCACATTTAATTGCTAACCTATTATTTCTTTTGTAAACAAAGCTTTGTGCTTCACTCGTATCATATTTAAGTAAATACTGACACAGTTCTATCAATGGGTACCGAATATACCCGGATTCTCGGTACTACAGAAATGCGGGTATCGTCACATTTTCTAAATTTCAGTACCGACTTGGTACCGAAGTACCGGTACTTTTGACAACACTATTAATGACATATTTAACTTCCAGAAAAAACATATTTTCCCATCTCAGGCATCAAATCCCTATTATTATTGGTCATTATTTTAAGTTATGGACACTATGGGAGATCTCTGAATATTATTATAAAATCTATTTAATAGGAAAATGTTGATTTTATCACAATCAGATGTCCCTCACACTAATTCAGTAATTGCAAATATAAAAGTTACATAAAATCTGACACTTTTGCTGTACTAAAGCCTGAAATGGGCACCTTTTGTGACAGAAACTTCATCATTTTTGATCAAAGGCTTAAAAGGCTCAGTATTCTTATGATTGCTCTGAACATTTCAGACAGAGTTCAACTAACTTTAAATAAACGTGATTTTAATGAATAATCATGAATTTACTTCGAAAAAAAAAAACATTACCAGCAAAAAAGCACAGATGGATATTTATGGGAATGGCAAAATGTATGGACTTTTTTCTCATTATTTATTATTATTCATATCCCAAGTACACTTTCATAGAAGGCCTTGAGGGACGTGACAAAACAGGTGGTGTCAACTGAAAAAACTAAATAATTTCTAATATAAAGATAAAATGTATGTCATGTTTTTAAACATTATTAAAAGGAGACATTTCAATTAATACAAAAAGCTTTTAAAAATATATTTTGGTGACCTAATAGATAAAATACACTGAAGAAAGTCAGAAGGACTCAAATCGTACCGGTTTCGTGGAATGACTCAGTTATCGGCCCGATAAGAAAATTTGGTCGATATATTAAAGCCGATAAATAATGTATTATTTCCTCCAGCTGAGACCCTTCAGATGTGCACTGTTCACCATGATGGTTTTGAATTGCTTGAAATATGATTAAAAATACAGTAAATGCAAGTCTGTCATATATGCTACATAAAATTATAATGAGAACATTATAATTGTGTGCTTGGGACATGGATTTTATTGGTGAGAGTTTTGTTTTTGTAATCAGGCTCTCAAAAATTATATAAAAATGTTGATTTAGATTTATCGACCAATACATCAGTTATCGGCTTTCAAATATAAAGAATTATTGGTTATCGGTATTGGCCAAAATTTTCATATCTGTGCATCCCTAAAAAAAAAGAAAAAAAGTATTATTAAAAAATATATGGACATAAATGTTTTGATTTATAATTCTGCATTAAATTTCATGGTATTCGTAATATAATTCTGAATGTTGCTGCACAACCATAATAAATAATACATTAGCCTTGCTACTATTTAAATGGAGAGTAACATCAGCAGCAAGTGACCTTAGATCAGCTCAAACAACTGCTATTGCCTGTAAAATCCTAACAAACAAATAAACAAGTGATTTCTACACCCAAGAAACACTATCATTCTGCAATGCTTACAAATCCATCACCTTCATGCCCTGTTGAACTACACTTTAGAGTTTGGCTTTCATGAGACGGACAGACAAATCGAAAGCTGTGGATAAGAATGTGCCGTTCTGATAATCTGTTCTTTCGGGTTGTTGGCCTCAAGGTGAAAGGAAATAGTCGATCATTAACCACATTACAAGAGTGAAGTAATACTGGCACCATTTCATCGTGCTAAGCTGTAAATAACATATTATAACATCATTTCCAAGGTCAAAGTCATTCCAATTCACAAACACTATCAGCAGTTCAAGGGAACGTTCGAAAACTTTCATAGAGTTTGTTTTACTGGACTGTAATATGATATACAACAACAATTAATACCGTGGTATCACTGTCTGCTACTGAATTTCACCACCTGTATCTAACAACGAAATAAATATTTCCTGCCTCTTTATTTTTAACCTGTACTCTCTCTATTCATTTTCATATACTTACCTCTGAATGCAATTGTCTAGCGTCTCATGTTTCAGCAAACTGATTCTCATCAAAAGCATTTACATGTCCAGTGACAGGACTGAAAGGTAGGGCAAGGCAATGTTTTTCATAAACACTTTTTGTTATACTGGTTTCGTTATACTGGTCCGTAAGGCTATGCAGAGTTGTAGACACAGTCACAGCAGCACCTTTTACACTTCCTCCTGAACCAAAACAACAAACTCATGCTGCGTTCACACCATGTCGTAACCGTAATTACAAAATGGCAACCCGTGACATTGTACTCTGAGCTGTTTACGTCCTCAGACTCGGATTTATGTATTTCTATGTCAACACGATCAATGCTGAAATGAATCTGCAGCAGTCAGGTACAAGTCACAGTCATTATTATTGTAATGTTATGTGCTTTAAGACATGAGGTCTTTTAACGCCGTCTCTCGTGATGCTTTGCAGACTCTGCTCTGGCTGTGCGCGTTCATGTGTTTTGGAGGAGGCGTGGCTTTGGAGACGCTCTGAAGGGAGGGTGGGATCTTCTGCCTTCAAAGCTAACTTGCTATTGCTAGCCTCTTTGAAATTCTCTTTAAAAGATGACAGCCGATGGCTGTGCAGATATCCTGCACACCCTGAAAGTTTTACAAGTATAAAACACAAGAACAAACCAAAATCATTTTATCACTGCAGTGCATTGATGTGTATTTTCTGAAACATTGCCCAGTGAAGAGCAGTGATAGGCTGAAATATTGATGGATTGAAATTGGGACTGTATGATTAATCAAAATCATAATAAAATTGCGATGCGAGCATGCACGATTTCTAAACTGCAGAAAGCACCATTTTTTCGCCAGCCCCCTCGGCGTGCAATCTGAATGCAGCGCGACTAAATCTAGAGTGAGGTTTACTATTACGACGAAAGAAAGCAAGAAACAGCGGAGGTGAATTCAGGGAAGGATCAGGATTAGCCAAAAAAAGAAAAATCAACATCCCTTGTTTGGGAATGTTTTGGACACAGAACAGATGTATCATAGAGCCAGGTAATTTGCAAGACCTGTCAAACTATCTTTGCGGCAAAACAGAGTATGGGCTATTCATTTACATTTATGCATTTGGCTGACGCTTTTATCCAAAGCGACTTACATTGCATGATACTATACATTTGTATCCGAGTATGTGCAATCCCTGGGATCGAACCCATGACCTTGGCATTGCTAGTGCCAAGGTCATGGGTTCGATCACACAGAACACATTTTTGAGACGCAGGTCTAGAAATGCGTTTTTTAAAAGTTGAACTTTTTTTACCTTGTAGCGCCATGTAGAACGGCGTCATGCGCACAAGACGTTACACGCGAGCACAAATTTTAAAGACCTCCGTCTAGTGCCGAACCAGGTGAAAAAAAATTGATAATAACGGCATTTGCAAACTGCACACCATACGAAAACAGTTCAAAAAGGTATGAGGACACGTCACGTCTCATTTATGCAAATACATGGTGCATAAATAAAGCCAGCTTCCAAAATTTGTAGAGCTGCACAATCACTCGTTAAAAGATTGTGATCTCGTCTCGATTTAAACACCCACACGATTTTATTCCTGAATGTCAATGATTCTACTGTCTATTAAACCTTTGACAAGTACGATCACACCGAACATTCAAATCTTTTCAATCACACTGTATCTTTATTTCTGTCTCACAATAGTTCATATTATCACAGAAGTACTGGGATAAAAGTTTGGATATAAACACTGATGTCTACGGTTGTGATCAAAGAGTAAATCACCTTTTGAATTTGAAACTTGATGCTTCAAATAAAGATTGTATCAATTACATCATTGCACCAGTAGGTGGCAACAAGTGACTGTTCAAAAATATATATATTTGTCATCAATCATTCAAGAAATTAGTTCAAAAACATTGATCTAGTGAAGTCTTTATGAGTGAGTCATTGAATCATTCATTCAACCCGACTTAAAAAAAAAAGGAATTAACTTCAAATTACTTCAAATAGACTTTGTTTAGTTGTCTATTCAGAATCGTGAGGGAATCATCATCTCTATTTTAAACAAAAGTCGTGATTCTCAGTTTATCCAGAATCGTGCAGCTATAAAAAAAAATTAGATGGACAAGGATGTGTTTAAAGAAATACTTTTTCAAAATTGTGATTAAAATCGATATTGCAATATTGATAAAAAAATCATGATAGTATTTTTTTTGTCCGTATCGCACAGCCCTAATTGAAACACTGATATAATGTTAATAAACCAAAGTACTAAAATCTCTTTTGTACCTATATAATACTGACAACCATCATAAATACACAGGTGGTGTATTGCACTTCGATGATCATTTATGTTTCCAAAATAGTTCATTCTAATCTGACATTGTATAAAATAAGTGTTGATTTTGTGTCAGCAATTAGAGCATGGTCAGTCTTTCACCCTGGGCTCTCAATATCAGAACTGGCCATTGAAAGCCGGTCGACCACTAATAAAGCGCTCCAAAGCCTAAAGGCAACATTACTAAGGCTCACGTGGAGGATAGCACATTTGAATCTTGTTTGCTATACCATGCAAACTGTGCATTTGAGTCAGGGAGAAGACAGGATATGAGGTGTGACAAATGGAACGTATGCTGAGCCCCAGGAGCAGTTGTTGCTTTCCTGAACAAGACCTGGTTGAAAGGAGCTTTGTAGGATATGACATTCTCCTCAGTTTTATCAAATCCAACCAAGCCCAAAGGATAAACTTCATTCTGACTCCTGAGACAATATTAAACTTGGAGTGAAGCCTTCATCCTTTTGAAATGGTTTTAAAACTGTATCCAATTTCTAGAAGCCATCTCCAAGACACCAAAGCTCAATATATTGATTTTTGTTGCACTAAGATCTGTTCCAAACGCAAGGATCAACCAACTGCAACAGAACTGAGTGATTTATCACAGGATAATCAAACTTTGGCAGACTGAAGGTTTTTTTATAGGGATGCACGATATATCGGCCACCATATCGGTATCGGCCGATGTATGTTCATTTTAATGTTATCATTATTGGCCCGATAAGAAAATTTGGCTGATAAATATGTGCACTGTTCACCATGATGGTTTTGAATTGCTTGAAATATAATTGAAATCACTTCAAAAGTGCAACATGTGCAGCGCAAGTCTGTCATAATCTACATAACATTATAATGAGAACATTATTATCGTGTGTTTGGGAAATGGCTTTTAATGGTGAGACTTTTGCTTTTGTAATCAGGCTCTCAAAAATTATATAAAAATTTAGATTTAGATTTATCAGCTAATATATCGGTTATCGGCTTTCAAATATAAAGAATTATCGGTTATCGGTGCATCACAAAGTCACTGGGATACCAATAAACAACTAGTTAAACTCAAGGCACATGAAACATGAAAGCTACCAGATTAAAAAGTCAAAGGAAGTAATTAGTGCACAAAATAAACAATGAACCACATAATCTTATTCCTCATTTAACTACAATATCATGCTTTTCTGTTCTCTCTGACCACGGGTTTTCAATATTTGATGATCATCCTTGTGCGAGGAACCCCCATACTAAAATTTAAAACGCAGGTTTTTGTGTTTAAGTATAAAGACCCAATACTGTGAAAATATTAAAAATGTGAGGAAAATATTTTTATTATGTATTAATTTAAATATTAAATTTTTCTACTCACTGTATTTATTTATTTAAATCAAATTATATATTATTTATATTGTATTTTTTGCACCGATATGAACATTTAGGCCGATACCGATAACCGAGAATTCTTTATATTTGAAAGCCGATAACCGATATATTGGCCGATAAATCAAAATCAAAATGTTTAATATAACTTTTGAGAGCCTGAAAGCAGGTGATGGCGATTTAGCGGTAATCAGGGAACCGGCTTTACTGACGAAATGCGCGTGACAATCGCATGCGATATATCGCCCAGCCCTAATTTATTTAAATCAAATTTATATTATTTATATTGTATTTTTTGCACCGATATGAACATTTAGGCCGATACTGATAACCGAGAATTCTTTATATTTGAAAGCCGATAACCGATATATTGGCCGATAAATCAAAATCAAAATGTTTAATATAACTTTTGAGAGCCTGAAAGCAGGTGATGGCGATTTAGCGGTAATCAGGGAACCGGCTTTACTGACGAAATGCGCGTGACAATCGCATGCGATATATCGCCCAGCCCTAATTTATTTAAATCAAATTTATATTATTTATATTGTATTTTTTGCACCGATATATTGGCCGAATAAATCAAAATCAAAATGTTTAATATAATTTTTGAGAGCCTGATTACAAAACAAAAGCCATGTCCCAAACACACAATTATAATAATATCGTTATAATTTTATGTAGCTTATATTGCACTTGCTGCATTTTCCTTTTTGAAGTGATTTTCAATCATATTTAAAGCAATTCAAAACCATCATGGTGGACAGTGCACATCTGAAGGAAATAATCCATTATTTATCAGCTTTAATATATCGGCCAAATTTTCTTATCGGGCCGATAACGACATTAAAAATTAACATATATCGGCCGATACCGATATGGTCGCCGATATATCGTGCATTTCCCCCAAATGTATTTACTTGGTTCATTATTTGTTTTATATTTTCTTGTGGCTCTCTGTTCTAGACTGCTTAATGCAATTTCCAGATTTCCAGACAATACATTTTGAAATTTCAGAAGCTCAAATTCAACGTAAACAATCCTTTAGATACACAAATGTTTATGTTTCACAAAACACTATGGATCAGAATATGTGTCACTACAGCCATAATCTGTCATGATGCTGGTGAGGATTGACACTAATCGGCAGATTAGCTATGCCACATATCATCTCACTCTAAAATAACCACATAAAATAAAATACCATAGACATAAAATAGACTTTTGGAAAAACAGCTGCGTCTCTATAAGATGAGGCTAATCAATCCACGCCACGTCAAACTAACCATATAGACTGTTTGTGAGTGAAACCACTATATTTAGTCATTAAAAGATAAATAACAGTGAATTAGGTGCTGATCTACCTTAAGAATACTTACTAATAAAGTTAAATAGTTGTTCAGTTAGCTACAGCTAATGTGCTTAGCCGAACTGTTAGCCACTTTGTTGTGATTTCTCATCAACCGCGTTAAATTATTTAACATTGGTATATATTTACTTATATTAAATCTATCCACCACAATGATCAGACTGACAACACTCAAACTAGTTAGTTCAGATGGCACAAGTTAAGTTAACTCACCTGGCCGGAGTGGTCAAAGCCAAATAGCTCTCGGTTAGCTACTGCTGGAATATCCCAAAATAACCGTAATAATAACACAATTCCAGTTCAGGATTTCCTCGGGAAGGTTTAATAGTGTTGGGAAAAACTAAACGCTGAGGATTAGGCCATCATTCAGTATGTGTCTCATCTACGACACTGACACTCAACAAGCCCTAGCATGGCTGTAATGGATCGGGCCGGTGACGGTGTATGTATGGTTGATAGGCAACCCACGAACTGATTCTCAGCTGGGGCGTCGTCCATGCTCGGGCGTTTTCGGATTCTTTCGGTCATGTTCGACTCCGCTTCCGAATTCTGTTGATCGCGTTCGGAATTGCTCGGAATTGTTCGGTCACATTCGTTCTTTTTAAATGGATTTGTCACCTGGTGGCAGTAGAAATTTACCTCAAATTAAAGTCAGCAGAAACAGAAACGTATCTTTCCACACATATTTAATGTACTTTTTTTTTTTTAGCCAATTCAAAGTATATAATTGGCATGGTTATGTTTACATGTAATATTGTCAAAGCGTTATACACAAAACAAGTCATGACATGAAAAAGAAATGTACGCTCTAAAAACAATGCTGGGTTAAAAACAACCCAATTTGGGTTGAAAATTACAGAGCCCCGGACATGACATGCAGGGAAAAAATATTTAGTAAATTTGTGTGCACAAATGAGTAAATCGAGGGAACGAATTAGTAAATCGAGGGAACGAATTAGTAAATCGAGG
>RJVU01068204.1:747139-757151 GCA_003731715.1 Anabarilius grahami | reverse complement strand
GGGGGGGAGTTTTTTTTTTTTTTTGTGGCGGAAACGGGCTTCCATAGCCATCACACATTTGAGAATAGAGTTTCATTCATTGCTTTCACTTTCAGATATATGAAAGTGAAAGGAAGTATCAGAACCTTTTAAAGTCAACATGAAATGCAGTTTGCAACATATTTTACTTTTATGATGTGATGCATTTCCAATGGACTATATGCACGGTTACTTCCTGGTTGTGGTTAAACCAGCTCGGGGATTTCCGGTGAACTGTTAGCTGTTCATTCTGTAGTCGCTGTACATCGACACAAAACCATCAATGGTTGACTTTTTAATGTTGTATTCATATTTTAATCACATTTACCTGATTTGCCAGTAAACCAGTTTTATTGATGCAATAAAGACAAAGCTATTGGGAATGTTTAAAAACGCCAATTAGACACACACACACATTATTTTCCAGCACTTCAAATGTCATTTTTAATGTGATGACCTCAAACATCACTTGTTCATCCTTCTGAGATCGTCCCCATTGTAAAACCGAACGTTTATAAATGCAGGAAATTCAACATTTGATAGAAAACACAATAATTACCACTTTAACCAGCAAAGTATCATTTATTTGCGCATATATCAGCCATTTCCTCATCGTTTTTCACTTCGTTTTTGACTTAATATTAAACATTATAAAATAACTATAGGTTTAAAAATACATTTTGTCAATGTGAAGTATGAAGTACTCAAAAAATCTCATGAAAAACAATAACTTTTCTTGTGAATGACACAGAAAGCGAGCGCCGCTCTCACTTTAATCACAGCAGCTGTCAGTCAATGATTTCAGCACACTTGTAAAAACACACATTTATTCAATTAATCTAACTAAAGTGCACAATAAATATTTAATCTTTGAAGCTTTTTTTCACATAAAAGTGTGAAAACTGATGCACGAATGGAATTTAGCCAAGGAGGAACACTATTTTTTTTATGCCGTCTTACGTTTGAATAACTAAATTAATGCTATGCCTGACTATTTAAGTGACTATATTCTGATTATAAACTAAGTATTATACTACTGATGCTCAACACAACAGCAAATCACATCTCACCAGAAGTTTTCCAGCTGGCTTATATTAATGCGGAAGCTCTAAAGAACGCTCTGTGCATATAGTCCAATGAAACTGGGTGTTCGATTAGAAAAAAATGCTGGACAGGACTCTAATTTATTAATTGCAAATTAATTTGGGGAAAATTGGTTGTTACATGCCAGAATGGAGCTGAGATGTTGAAATATACAGTGTAAGAGGGCTTGATAATGTTAGTCGAAAAGAAAAACAACTTTCAGAGTTGGAGCAAGTTGATGAAAACTATATGAAGATTGAAGTGCATTGAGGAAGTGATTGGAGTTAGTTTTGGTTTCTTCTTGACTTTTCAATACCATTTTATCTCTTGTTTGGAAGTTGAACTGTGCACAAGTTTCTTTGCAATGTATACTAATCAATTATCACAGATATCAGCACTCTAGTAAAAATCCAGGAACTCTGAGCTATCTAGAGGTGAATGACTTGTCGTGAACTTTTGACTTTTATAAATGCAGATTGCGTTATACCAGGCTAATGCTTAAAGGGTTAGTTCACCCAAAAATGAAAGTTCTGTCATTAATTACTCACCCTCATGTCGTTTCACACCCATCTTCAGAACACAAATTAAGATATTTTTGATGAAATCCGATGGCTCAGTGAGGCCTCTATTGACAGCAAGATAATTAACACTTTCAATGCACAGAAAGCTACTAAAGACATATTTAAATCATTTCATGTGACTACAGTGGTTCAACTTTAATGTTATAAAGCGACGAGAATACTTCAAAATGGCGACTTTATTCAACAATATCTAGTGATGGGCGATTTCAAAACACTGATTCATGAAGCGTTACGAATCTTTTGTTTTGAATCAGTGGTTCAGAGCGCCAAAACGAGGCTTTGTTACGTCATAAGTGTTTCGAAATGTCAGTGGTTCACGTGACTGATTCGAAACAAAAGATTCGTAACGCTTCGAAGCTTCATGAAGCAGTGTTTTGAAATCATCCATCACTAGATATTAGGGGTGTGACGAGATCTCGTTTACATTACGCCTCCACTATCGTTTTGCTTTGTATTTAAATAAAAAACATTTAATTCAGTTGGATAACGGTCGCCGCCGCTCCATATTCACAGAGTATGCGCGATCACGAAAGTGAAAGTAAACGCGAGCGCGCATTCAAACTCGATTTCAATACCCCGGATTTGAAAGCGGCTCCCTGATGAATACAAATATCTCTCAATATGAAAGCTATTTTAGGCTGGGCAGTGTAGTTGTAAGCATCTCTTAGCTCTGTATCAAAGAAAAATTTGGTCTTATTTGCACTTTGAATATTGAGAGAGTGCGATTATGGTTGCACTTATTGTAAAGTGTTACCGTAAAAATGAATAACAGTTTTCTCTTAATCTTATTAAGCACAAACAGTAAGGTTTCATTTGTTAACATTAGTTAATGCACTGTGAACTATCATGAACTAACAATGAATGACTATTTATATTAACTAACATAAACTAAGATTAATAAATACTGCAGCACATATATTGCTCATTGTTAGTTGATGTTGGTTAATACATTAATGTTAATAAATGAGACCTTATTGTAAAGTGTTAACATTTTTATTTTTATGATCAGTTTGTGGAAAGGAGGTCAAAAGTTGTAGAAGCTCATAAATCATGTACAGTAAGATCTGAAGAGACTGAAATCATACAGAAGAGAAGTCAGACAGTTGAGTTAATGGCAAAACCTTTTACAGTTCTTGAGTATTGCTGTCTTTTACTGCATATGATAATTCATACTCAGAAAGTAGAACTGAAATGACATTGATTACAAGATGATTAGATGATAAATTTCAAATATACTTGCAGAATATTTTTTCTAGTCACGTATTTCGCCATCTTGTCTCGTCTTGTGAGATACCTGTCTCGTCACACCCCTACTAGATATTGTTCAATAAAGTTGTTATTTTGGTTTTTTGGTGCACAAATAGTATTCTCGTCACTTTATAATATTAATATTGAACCACTGTACTCGCATGAACTGATTTAAATATGTTTTTAGTACCTTTTATGGATCTTGAGAGAGGAAGTACCATTGCTGTCAATAGAGGCCTCACTGAGCCATCGGATTTCATCAAAAATATCTTAATTTGTGTTCTGAAGGTCTTACGGGTGTGGAACGACATGAGGTCGAGTAATTCATTTTTGGGTCTAACTCTTTAACCAAAGATGACGTATATAATTATTATTTTTTTGATGAGGAGATATGCATTGTGTTTGAAATGATTACTCGCCTTTTCAATCTTTTCAGGGCTTGTTACCTGCTTGTTTATCTTCCTCAAACTGAATCAGCAGCTATTGTGTTGTTCTGAAGAACAGGTGCCCTGTAAGGGTTAGATTAATGGATGATAAGTCGGGTACAAACAAACCTCTTGTTTCTGTTGTTGCGGTGATCTGACTGATGTTGCATAATGGATCTTTCTGGATTGTGTTGTGTTCTGTTCTATTGAACCGTTTGTTTGTTTGTGCTCTGAGAGCCATCGGCTTGACCTGTAGACCTCAGTGAGTGCCTGCTTTCCCTGGCCTGAATTCTAGAAGTATTTTTTTAATTGTAATTATTTTCTTAATTTTACATTTACATAAGGGTTTTTTGAACAAATCCTCCTTAGTGTTTGAACTTGAGCCAACTCCAAAATCAGATTCCCAACTTTAAAATAGATTCAAATCAGAACAGTTTTATAAAAATCATCAGAATAAATCATGCTCTTTAAATGTTGAAGGGAAAGTGCTAGATAATGGAAAAAAGTAGTATGGTGAAAATGCAAAAATAAAAATCAGCAGATGTACTGATATCATGCATTGCTATTGAAAGATTTAGACTGTTATTACTCAAACTCAATTTTATACATGGAGGTTCTGAACATTAATTTTACAAGCAATAAATCAACTGATTGTCCTCTAGCCATTCCTCCTTGGCAGATTAGAGGAGCATTAGCACCCCCTTGTGTCAGTCCCAAAATCTACCAACAACCGTATCAGTCATTTCTGTTTTTTTAAGTATTTGTTAGTCAATTTTGATTAAATATTGTATAAAAGATGTATATGATTATATCTAAAATGTCATTATTATTGTATTGTTTTTCTAGCCTGTTTCACAATTGTATATCAAACATCCTGCCCTCTTGTTATCAATATTAATATTGCTCATTTTTAGTTGTGGATATGTGTCTTTTTTAATGTCTTGTCGATATTGTGTGGTTTTAATCTATGTTTTTAGTCCACAAGGTTGTGATAGGAGTCTCTTTAATCTGACATTCTCCTCAGTGTTTATATTGAATGCATTTGAGCTCAATCTACATAAAGAGACATCTCAACCACACAGCCAAAAAACCGAGAAGATTCTCAAAGCTTTGAGGACAGATGTCCTATACGTGTCCTTGTGTGGGAGCTTAATTCTCCATGACGTCAAAGGAAACATTTTCCCTTCCTGAACTGTGTGTCAGGGTGCTTCGCTGTCCGGGGTCCGTTTGAGGCTCAGAACGCATGGTTATAAGGATCACATGTCCTTCTGTTCTCATGATCATGCGTGTATTTGTTTCAGAGGTTTGCCTTGATAAGTTGTATGTTTTCTAAACATTGTTGTTCTCTCTCTAGGCATGTGGTCCCATACTATGACAGTGCAGGACTACCAAGATCTCATCGACAGAGGCTGGAGAAGGTGCTGAACTGTTAAAGTCTAATGAGTGTTTTATAATACAGTCTTCTGACATGACTTTACATCATGAATAGGATTTCTTGCATAATGTCTTAGCAGGAAGCACTTTTACACATTAACAGGATGCAGTGTAATGAGCTTAACACAGTGACAGATTCAGGGATACTCCCCTGAGCTCAGTCTCACAGACTTCTTCAAACAGGATGAATGGGTTTTTCATTCACTTGAGTTTCTTGAAGAAAGTGGTTCAAGTCAACATGAAACCAATTTTTAATCAGGATATATTTGACAAGATGTCCAATGGCCAAAAGTTGCTCTGGAATACCCATCCATTCCTTCTATCCTAAGAGACTCTTGCAGTTTAAAAAAATGTAACATCTAGTAACAACTAAGGAGTTGAAATTCAGCTACAGTTCATACTATTACAGTAACTTTTTTGGCTGTAAATAAACATATTTGTGTTATTAGAATGTAATTTGCAGTAATCCGATCACATAATTGTGATACTTAGTTATAATACTTAGTTTATAATCAGAATATACTTGTAATACACTACTTTACTCAAAACATCAAAAAAGTTATGTGGTTATGTAATGCACATTACTTGTAATACATTGCTTTAATCATAACATCAAAAAAGTAATCTGGTTCTGTAATGCACGCTACTTGGAATGCGTTACTTTACTCATTACATCATAAAAGTAATCTGATTACATAATGCATGTTACGTGTAATGCGTTACTTGTTACATCAAAAAAGTAATCTGATTACGTAATGCACATTACTTGTAATGCGTTACTTTACTCATTACATCAGAAAAGTAATCTGATTACATAATGCATGTTACGTGTAATGCGTTACTTGTTACATCAAAAAAGTAATCTGATTACGTAATGCACATTACTTGTAATGCGTTACTTTACTCATTACATCATAAAAGTAATCTGATTACATAATGCATGTTACTTGTAATGCGTTACTTGTTACATCAAAAAAGTAATCTGATTACGTAATGCACATTACTTGTAATGCATTGCTTTAATCATAACATCAAAAAAGTAATCTGGTTCTGTAATGCACGCTACTTGGAAAACGTTACTTTACTCATTACATCAAAAAAGTAATCTGATTACATAATGCACGTTACGTGTAATGCGTTACTTGTTACATCAAAAAAGTTATCTGATTACGTAATGCACATTACTTGTAATGCGTGACTTTACTCATTACATCAGAAAAGTAATCTGATTACGTAATGCACATTACTTGTAATGCATTGCTTTAATCATAACACCAAAAAAGTAATCTGGTTCTGTATCGCATGTAACGTGTAATTTGTTAATTTACTCATTACATCAAAAAAGTAATCTGGTTATGTAATGCACGCTACTTGTAATGCGTTACTTTACTCATTACATCAGAAAAGTAATTTGATTACATAATACACATTACTTGTAATGCATTGCTTTAATCATAACACCAAAAAAGTAATCTGGTTATGTATTGCACGCTACTTGTAATGCATTACTTTACTCATTACATCAGAAAAGTAATTTGATTACGTAATGCACATTACTTGTAATGCATTGCTTTAATCATAACATCAAAAAAGTAATCTTGTTCTGTATCGCATGTAACGTGTAATGCGTTAATTTACTCATTACATCAAAAAAGTAATCTGGTTATGTAATGCACGCTACTTGTAATGCGTTACTTTACTCATTACATCCGAAAAGTAATTTGATTACGTAATACACATTACTTGTAATGCATTGCTTTAATCGTAACATCAAAAAAGTAATCTGGTTCTGTAATGCATGTTACTTGTAATGTGTTACTTTACTCATTACATCGAAAAAGTAATCTGATTACGTTGATGGAATCACGTCTTCATGTTCTGATATCAAAGACATGCAGCGTTTAACTGTATGAAGTTCTCCGTCTGCTCGTCGAACAGGAGCAAAGTCAATTGCATTTGCGTTTGTATTTATTATAGCTGTATTATATTTTTGGTATATATTTTATAGTTTTCACATGATTTTAAATAATTGTATTCATTGGGTTGTTAAATACACAGTATTACTGTTTTATTACTGTATTATGTTTAATACAGTATCTCTTCAGCTAAAACCAAAAACGCATACTGTCCACACGAGTGGATATCTGAAAATCTCTTTGAAAAATGTGTAAAGTTCAGGTCTTGCTTTTCACGCAATGAGAACCACAGGGAGAACAACCCTGACCGAGGTTGTCACTTCATGCATGAAAGGGTTAATTAATAAACATTGGTTTATTGATGAATGAAAATTGTGATTTTATCATATTTAAATTAAATTGATCTCCCCTTTGTTTTTTCCTGTTTTTTTGTTGTTGTTTGTTTAGAAGTGGCAAATATGTTTACAAGCCAATCATGAATAAGACATGCTGCCCACAGTACACCATCAGGTAAAAGCTTGCTTGTGTAAATCGGATACTCTGTGATATATTCAAATAAATATCTCATAGTTCAATTTAGACTATTGAGTGATATTCTTAAATGTGCATAATTTGGGAAACAAATTGTGTGTTTGGTCTTTCTTTATACGTGAATATGTTGTTGGACTTACTGTTTGGCAGGTGCCATGCCTTGAACTTCCATCCATCAAAGACTCAAAAAAAGACCTTGAAGAGGGTGAACAAGTTTCTCTCCAAAGGAGAGATGCCAGTAGAGCGGTGTGATGAGGGACATGAAGGTGAGCAAGTGCCACTTACTAGAAAATCAGCACTGGTGGTGATTCACAATAACATCTACCTGCAGTACATATATATTTATAATGAGACAATTTAATATATGAGAAATGCCACTTAATGAATCGTGATGAACATTTCTGAGTGATGAAACAAACGTATAGTTGAATCAGACTTTGGAATATTTCTGTCCATTTTATAATTCACAAAAAGTTTAAATCACAGACTCTATTAAAACGTCTAATTACATCACTCTTATCTTGGCAACAAAATCATATCTGGATATATCCGACTCAGTTTATAGCCCAGTCTTAATTTGAGCTAAGGTAAGACGAGTTGCATCCCCAAGGCAGTGTTTTCTACAGGTATAGCCTCTGTCTGTGTCTTATATCTTGTGGTCTGGTCTGATTTAATATGCCATCCCAGGAGTTTTAGAAGAACTCAAAGGTCGTCTAAAGCCCTTCTCTTCCATACTTCAGAGGACAGTGGCTATAGCTGCAGGAAAAACCCAGTCGTTTTTGTCAGGTGCGCTTTCTGTGCTGTCGGACAGACATTAACCAGACGCCCCTCCTATCACCCAGGCATCACGTGTTATCTCTCCCATATTTCGCTATTTTCTTTTCGTTTTGTCTTTTTCTACACGTGTTTTTTGTGTTCATTTTGTTTGTGTGGTGTTGGGCATGACAAATTTTCTAAACTAAAATTTCGTTTGCAAGTACAACATCCATTTCATACCTTTTAGACATACAATTAAACACCCTTTAAGTTTTTATGTTAATGCACCCAATTGTGGTTTTCTTTTCAAATGATCTGAGCTGTGTTTCCCAAATGCATTGCAAGCCTAAGCAGATCGTAGAGTCCTTTGGTGCAGTTGGTTTATGATCAACTTAGGCTCACAATGCTTTTGAGAAACACTGGCTTAGATAATTTGATGGCTCCAAGTAGCAGTGTGATTGGAGTGAATCCCTGTAGTAGACGGTATTGTGATGATAACCTTCTTAAATGATCACGTGTTGATTCTTTAGGGGAGCCGATGGACTCTGTGCATGAAGAAGGTGTTCGACCACCTCCTGAAGATCCACTGAAAATAGACCATAGTGAAATACAAGACATCACCACCAGCCCAGACACAGACTCCACCAACTCAACTGCACCCACAACACCCAGAGAAGACGCAGCGCCCGCTTCAGCAGAGAAAACCTCAAGTGTTACGCCCAAACCAGGTCAGTCTCCACACTCATTTAAGTCTCAAATAACAGCGATTAGTAGCAATCAGTCAGCCAGCGATGCAGAAAACAGACGAAATCACGGAATCCAGTCATAAAAACTGAATTTTACAGTATAACACGAAATGTCACGGAATTTCATGTCAAATTTTTGACGAATAAATAAAAAGTAGGTTAGTACACTTAAATCAAATTGCGATATAGACTAGTGTTTGTGAATATTAAACCACAAAAAGACTATTTAAATATGAATCCTGCATGTTCTCTCTCTGTGGTGGTGTTTTCTGCCTCTTCCGCCTCGCTATATGAGGACACACATGAACTTCATCTCCAGAGCCGCTCTCAGAATCACTTCATGAGCATTTTACAGTTTCATTTGAGAAAAACTATTGTCATATCATAAACACGGCAGCCCGTCAAAATAAAGTTTGGTTTAACTTGAAGAAATAGTGACAGAAATATATTACTGTTGTACAGTAGATTTTAGCCATGTCTCAATGTAATAATAATACTACTATTAATAATAATATTATTAACACTTTATTCTTTAAGTAATAATCACAATTTATCTTCCATGTTTTAATTATGACAGTAAATCTCTGTTGTGCAGCACTTTGTTTGACAAAAAAGTGTTTCATTTCATATGATTAAAAGACGAATTAAATTAATGTTTTATGCCTTTATTTGATTGCCAGAAAAATTAAAATACACAACACAGAATTTCTGAAAAAACAAAAACAAAACATTTAATGGAAATTTAATAAATGTTATGTTTATGAACTCAATTAATTAGACATGCTTTTTGATTTATTAAAATTTAATTAAACCATTAAAATGGGATCCAGACAACTATAAACAGAAAACACAGAATTTATCAAGTATCAAGTCAAGTCTGCTTTATTGTCAATTCTTCCACATGTACAGTACATACATACAGAGAATCGAAATTGCGTTACTCTCAGACCCCCGGTGCATACAGATAACACTAATAGTAGAGCTTAAGAATCTAGATCAATATAAAATATAAGATATAACTATACAAGATCAATATAAAATATAAGATAAAACTATACAATAAGGGGATGTAAAAAAAGACATAATAAAAAATATAAATAAATAAATAAATAAATAAAGTTAAATAAAGCAGCGCAAGGCACATGGCAGATAGAGTGCAAACCAGTGAACAAACAGTGCAGATAAAAAGATTGGCTTATTCATTCTGATTAAAGTGACAAAAGGGCTCAAGAGCAGTTATTATATTTAAACTGACTGATGAGGTGGTAGAATGA
>RJVU01068204.1:709217-738167 GCA_003731715.1 Anabarilius grahami | reverse complement strand
AACTTTAACCACATTTAACAGTACATTAGCAACATGCTAACGAAACATTTAGAAAGACAATTTACAAATATCACTAAAAATATCATGTTATCATGGATCATGTCAGTTATTATTGCTCCATCTGCCATTTTTCGCTATTGTTCTTGCTTGCTTACCTAGTCTGATGATTCAGCTGTGCAGATCCAAACGTTCTACCCTTGTGTAATGCCTTGAACATGAGCTGGCATATGCAAATATTGGGGGCGTACATATTAATGATCCCGACTGTTGCGTAACAGTCTGTGTTATGTTGAGATTCGCCTGTTCTTCTGAGGTCTTTTAAACAAATGAGATTTATAGAAGAAGGAGGAAACAATGGAGCTTGAAACTCAGTGTATGTCTTTTCCATGTACCTAACTCTTGTTATTCAACTATGCCAATATAAATTCAATATTTAATTCTAGGGCACCTTTAACGACTAGCTGAAACATTCTGAACACACTATATGATTTTAAATGCTGACTTTAAACACGACTGAACGCCACTTGTTCTGACTAGGCGCGTTTGGGCATGATCAGTCGTAAGTAGGGGTGTAACGATATATCGCAGTATGATATTTCGCGATGCAAAAATGTTACGATATGTATCATTGAGTGATGGCGATACTTTTACGATATGACGGCAGTCTAATCTTATTGGTTGAGCTGCCGACGTGACCTACTCTGCAACATGGAGGTGGCAGTGAGAGAAGCCGGGTTGTCACCGCATATTAAGGGTGTGTCTCAATCAGCTCTTTAGTTCAGTAAGTGTTTGTGCACTTGCAAGCAGGTTTAAACGTTTCTCGCGTCAGTCTCTTGCTTGGTCGCGTGAGAAAAGTCGTGGCTTTCTTTCACCGCAGTGCAACAGCTGTGCTCACAGAAAAGCAAAAAGATGCTTTGTTTTAAGAAGTTCTGTGGGGCCGTTCACATATTGCGTCTTTTCCGCGTGCAAGTCAGTTATTTCAAATGTAGCCACGCGGCAGGCGCGCTCATAATGGAAGCAACGCGGTTGCGTTTTCCAGGCGCATCGAGATGAAAAATTCTCAAATTTTCAGAATGCCTCAAGCACACCACAGGCCATGTGACAAGAACCAACCGATCAGCTTCGGCCTTTCCATAACAAAACATCAAAATCTCTGCCGAACAGCTGATCATAGCTGTACAGGGTGTTTTTTTTTTTTTACATCTCATCTCCATAAATATATCTAGTAGTAAAGGTAATGCAAGGGCTAGATATCAATTTATCCTTTGCTGAAACTTCCTCCTACTCTTGGAGAGCGCAGTTCAGGGTTGCATAGTAACGACAGACGAAGCCGCGCCTTCCACATTTTTTAGACGCGATATGTGAACGGTCCCTTAGGATTCTTAATTCTAAGTTCATGTTAAATTTAACATTTTTTTCAGTGACAGACCTATTCAGCTGTTAATTTGAATACAGAAGGTTTTTATTAAACCTTGAAATGTGATCTTGTATGTACAACAATTATTGAAATTTGTTAATTTGTTTTAAATAAATCTTATTTGAATTTCAGTTTCATTTTGTTAAAAATATCGTGATACGTATCGTATCGTGAACGCAGTATCGAGATACGTACCGTATCGTGACCTGAGCGTATCGTTACACCCCTAGTCGTAAGTATCAAATTACATTCATTATCGGCCTTACAATCGTTAAGTGCGTCCCCGGCTTAACATGACGGCAGGTGTTGAATCAACTCCACAGCAACTACATAAATTTATCCACTAACCATTCAGAAACGTCCAGTTTCATTCTAAAAGTCTCTCCATCAGTGTTCGACTCCGGTTTGAACAAAGTAAAGCCTCGTACACACCGGGACGAATATCGCACGCTATTAGTTTCAAACCGCTGAAATTACGTGACTTTGGCGCTCCGAACCGCTGATTCGACACGCTGATTCATAACGCTCCGAAACTTCATGAAGCAGTGTTTTGAAATCGGCCATCACTATATAAGTCGTTATTTAGTTTTTTTGCCGCACAAAAATATTCTCGTTGCTTTATAATATTAATATTGAACCACTGTACTCACATGAACTGATTTAAATATGTTTTTAGTACATTAATGGATCTTGAGAGAGGAAATGTCATTGCTCAGGCCTCACTGGATTTCATCAAAAATATCTTAATTTGTGTTCCGAAGATGAACGAAGGTCTTACGGGTGTGGAACGGCATGAGGGTGAGTAATAATTTTTGGGTGAACTAACCCTTTAAACGGCGGCTATAATCGCGTGCGATATTCGTCCCGGTGTGTACAGGCCTTTACTGACAATCCTCATTTTGGCTGCTTGAGATTCTCCAGCTTTGTTGTTGTTGAGCTGTTAAAGCTCCGCCCTCTTCTGGAAAGCGGAGCTCATTTGCATTTAAAGGGACACACACAAAGTCGTCAAATACATGATGTCAGGTTAACTATCCCTTTAAGAAGATTTTCCCTGCCTTGTTTGCTGGAGATTATAAGTCTTTGTTTTTTTTGTAAAGCTGTTTTGGAATGAAATGTATTGTGAAAAGTGCTGTACTAATACTTTTAAGTGAGTTGAATTGCACTTGCGTCATTAACATAACACTGTCGTAACCGGGCGGAAAGTGATAAAGTGACAAGTGATTAAAACTATCTCTTCCATGTTGATCCTAAGCAGCTGTACTGCTTTCAAACCAATTGTGTATTGTACTAGGGAACATGAACCCCTGTCAGCCATCTTGAGGGGTTTCCTGGTGTGTGTTTGAGGAGTGTGAAGATGAATTCATGTAATACTCTATTGTATTATAACCAAACAGAACCACACCGGCTCTGATCCACTCAGAGTTCAGTTAAACAGTGTAAGAAACAGAACGCAGGCTGTCTTTGACCTGGATCCGGCCCAGCATCTGCTCTCGCTCTCTCGCTCGTGTTTACTCTGGTTTGGAGGAAAGCCATTCAACATCTCCATCATCCCCGTGCCGTATTTACAACCCTGGCCGGAAACATTCCCTCCTCTAAGTCAACTGGAGGTATTAACAGGAAAAGAGGGGAGAATGAATGTTAAGAAAGAGCTAATTGTCTCAATGACTCGGAGGAAGTCACAGAGCAGCGCTCGGAGGTCCTGAAGGAGGTCCCGCGTCTCATGTGAAGCGTGTAAAGGCCAGATTTATTTGAGGAAAGTGTAAATAGTCTGTTATCAATGTGCTTTTGAAAGCTGGTCCAAATTTGTGCTTTGTATTGCGAGTGTAACTAACAAGTTGCATCCGGTTAATGCTGCGCTTCTAAAGATAAAGAAACGTTTAGAAGTCGTCATAAATTAAAGAAAGGAAGTAAACACTGTTCTTTTTTTGTTCATGGGGGAATCCTGTGAAACTTATTCAGAAAATGTCCAGGTTATAATTCACCCCAATCCAAAATAATTTTTTCTTTTTTTGTGTGTTTTTGTTTGGGATATTCTATCCATCTATCCATCTCACTGTCTATCTATCTATCTATCTATCTATCTATCTATCTATCTATCTATCTATCTATCTGTGTTTGTATCCATCCATCCATCCATCTGTTTGTATCCATCCATCCATCCATCCATCCTTCCATTTGTATCATCCATTCGTTTGTAGTCATCCATCCTTCTGTTTGTATCCATCCATCCATCCATCCATCCTTCTGTTTGAATCCATCCATCCATCCATCCGTATCATCCATCCATCTGTTTGTATCCATCCATCCATCCATCTGTTTGTATCCATCCATCCATCCTTCTGTTTGTATCCATCCATCCATCCATCCTTCTGTTTGTATCCATCCATCCATCCTTCCATTTGTATCATCCATTCGTTTGTAGTCATCCATCCTTCTGTTTGTATCCATCCATCCATCCATCCATCCATCCTTCTGTTTGTATCCATCCATCCATCCATCCATCCTTCTGTTTGTATCCATCCATCCATCCATCCTTCTGTTTGCATCCATCCATCCATCCATCCATCCTTCTGTTTGCATCCATCCATCCATCCTTCTGTTTGTATCCATCCATCCATCCATCTTTCTGTTTGTATCCATCCATCCATCCTTCTGTTTGTATCCATCCATCCATCCATCTTTCTGTTTGTATCCATCCATCCATCCATCCTTCTGTTTGTATCCATCCATCCATCCATCCATCCATCCTTCTGTTTGTATCCATCCATCCATCCATCCTTCTGTTTGCATCCATCCATCCATCCATCCATCCATCCATCCATCCATCCATCCAATATAATGATTTGCTGCTCAAGTAAAATTTTTTATTTTTATAAATGTTGAAAAAAGTTGTGCTGCTTCATATTTTTGTTGAAACCGTGATTATTTTTTTCCCCTCCAGGATTTCCTGATGAATAGAAAGTTCAAAAGAACAGCATTTACTTGCAATGGAAATCTTTTGTAACATTAATAAAGTTTTTACCGTCACTTTTGATCAATTTAATGCATCCTTACTAAAATTTTAATTTCTTCCCAAAAAAATCTTGCTTGAATGATAGTGTAAATTGTAAAGTGTTCATCATGTCTTGTGGCCTTGAATATATATAAATTGTCAAAATGCAACAAATCATAATAGTTTTAAAAATAGGCTTCCTTATATAATTGCTTATTTTAATGAATTGTTATTTGATTTAAACGCTCCTGACAGGTTTTGTGAGATGCAGACAGTGCTCTTATCTCTCTCTCTCCCCCAGCGGGGTGAAGGGTTTGATGGCAGGCTGACGCTCGGCGGCTGGCACAGGGACAGGCAGGAAATGGCCCTGCTTTCCTTATTGCTCCAAACAGGATGTCGGCGTGTAAACTGTTGACATGGGATGCCGGGAGCGCTCTGAGGGGCTGGCGTTGATCCAGAGAGATTGAGGGGTGGGGGGTTTGAGAGAAAGAGAGGGAGTGAGCAGGTTATTGTACTGTATACACAGATTAATATACATTATCACACATAAACTGTTGTAGCAAATGGTTCTTGACCACTAGGGCAGGATGTGAACCATTTCATTTTGCAGTTACAAACACTTCTTGTGTCAAATATGTGCGTCTGTTTTCATAATTGCCAGTTAATCAGTGGCCTACAGCCATGTCTAGAGACCAGAATAACAGAGACTTTGGCAAATGCATTGCAATCCCCAGACAAGCATCCTAAAATCAAATCAGCAAGTTTTGCACCAGCAAACACCACTTAAATTATCTTCGGAAATGTAATTATAGCTAGAAATGCTTCAGAATATGAACATTTTTAAAGGTGATGGGGTGGTTGACGGTTGTCAGAGATAAACTGCACAGCTGGAGTGTGTGTCCGAGTGTTGGCTTATACACCATATAGCACTCTCTCTAATCTCGTCTCAATAGTAAATGGATGGCCGACTGCCAGGGCTGCTGCCGCACACTCTGAAACAGCAACTGATGCAATGACCCTGTTCGTCCCTCTTTTCCTGACCAGCCCTGCCTGTCGTTCTCAATCTGGGATTACCACCTCCTTCGGTTTCCTTCAGGGAAAATGAACAACCATCTTGACACTTTCATTTAAACGTGCGAGCGGTCTGAACAATCCTCGCAAAAGCAGCGGGAGTCAACAAACAGAGCCCGTGTTGTTTTACAGCTGCGATGATGTCATGATGTCAGAGGAGCGCAAATGACTTCCATCTAAACGGGAGGACTCGGCCCTGCCTTCACTAACTGGACGACTCATTGGAGTGCACACATCGTTCTCGTAACTCGCTCAAAGGATCACGCACTCCTACGGTTAGCGAACGTGCCCGCAAGCCGCTTGTGGAAACATGCTCTCACACCCAGCAAAATGGCTCCAAATGTGGGATGAACTCAAGACCTGTTGTTGATTATACCTCTCCGGCAGTCTTCGCCCCTCTACCAGACATCACCAGCAACATGCCGCACAGTTTATGTGGTAGTCTGTAAATGGAAGCTTAGTTTTGTTTCATTGGGGATCTCGGCCCTCAGGTTTTTAGACTCCTGCTGCTGGTTTTCTTCTGCTCTTTTTGGAGATGTCAGGTTTTCCACTGTGCAGAACTATTTATTTGACATATTTTAGACTCAGGGTGTGCCTCTGCCTGTGGGCATACATTCTTAAAAATTACTTGCGCCACATGTAGCTAACCAAGTCAACATGACCTCACTTAATGCGCACAATTCATTCATGCAGATTTTTCTAAATGCAAAAAAAAAATGGAACAACTTGTAAAAACACCCAGTTGACAATGGATGCAATCAGTTCTCCACCTTTAATTTGCTCTTCATAAACAGGCCACATTATAAAATTAAAATAAAGTATCATGTTCATTTTAAAGGGGTGGTTGATTATGATTTCACTTTTTTAGTTTTAGTCAGTGTTCAATGTTGCTTTTGAGCATAAACAACATCTGCATAGTTCAACGCAAAGGGAGATATTTCAGAAACGTCCAGTTTCATTCTAAAAGTTGTAACTTCTTCCTGAGTCTCTCCATCGACTCCGGTTTGAACAATGTAAGGCTGAACGCCATTACTGACAATCCTCATTTTGGCTGCGTGAGATTGTCCAGCTTTGTTGTTGTAGAGCTGTTAAAGCTCCGCCCTCTTCTGGAAAGGGGGCAGGAGCAGGAGCTCATTCGCATTTAAAGGGACACACACAAAAAATAAATGATCTGTGGGGTATTTTGAGCTGAAACTTCACAGACACATTCTGGGGACACCAGAGACTTATATTACATCTTATGGCATTATAGGTCCACTTTAAAGTAGGGTCATGACATGGATTTTTTAAAATTGTTTGTAATGTAATGTTAATTAAGTTTTTTTTTATGCACAAAAAACAAAAAACACAAAAAATATATGTGGAAAAATAATTATTTTCAACCTTCATTCTGACCTTCTGTTTAAAATGATCGATTTTTTTTTTTTTTAAGGGTCAACTCCTTTTAAGGCTTGTCAGTAAACTATTGCCGCTATAAACCTTATTGCATGTGAGTAAGTGTTTTGAAAACATTATCCATATCAAACTCATTTACAGACAAATCATTATGAAATCATTTAGTTGATTTGTGATGTAGCTGCTGTCAGATTCAATATAGCTGACTTTGGAAGCTTGTTTCCACCACTAAATAAAAAAATGAAATTAATTGTGACTTTTTATCTCACAATTCTGACTTTATAACCTGCAATTCTGACTTTATATCTCGCAATTGCGAGATATTACACTGTGCCTCGTAGGGCTGGGTATTGACACAATTTTCACGATTTGATTCGATTTCTGTTCACATGCTTCGATATCGATTATTTTAGATGTATATCAGATGCAACTTTTCTAGAGGCAAAAAAATCTCTCAACTAATGCTGTAACTACACATGGGAGTCAGTTGGTACTACATTACTATAATATTGAAGGTTAAAAGTTAAAATTATAATGAATATGTAACGGTGCATATATTTATCAGAATGCTCTTCTCTAGAGTTCACTTTTCTAGCTGACTAACGAGTTTATGGTCACTGAATATGTTTTTCTGAGGTAAATGTGACGTTACGTGACATTGTTTACAAGCTGTTTTATGGACGTCTTGCCGCGGTTGAAACACTGAGCGATTTCATGTGACATGATACGGATTTCGGTAAGTTGAACCGTATATTTTAACATACCTTTCGATGTTTATTTCACGCTGTAACTGGCATTAAAGTGGAGAGGATAAGTTCACATGTGCTGACGCTTCTCTTTAACTGAGGCGCTAGACTTTGCTTCATATCAAAAGTAACAAAGCACAAAGATTATTGTGATTTATTGGGAGGCGTGCTACATGTTCTGTTCAACTGAAAACAGGATAGACTAATCAATTCCTGGGATTTAAGAATCGATATCAGTACGTAAAAATAAGAATTGAATCAAATCGAGAAATCAGAAATCGAGTGCCTAGTTTACCAAACAATCTGCAGTCAAATTCTCCGAACAAACATATAATTTCCACCGATTGCCCGTGTGACATCACAGATCCTCCAAAATCCAGACGAGCCGTTTATGGAGCTTGATTGAATAAATGCTTTATTTATAATGAGGAGGACGTTTTTATGGTACAATGATCAAGGCAAATTTGATGTCAAGACCCCTTTAGCAAATTAAAACTTTTCCTTTTATTTATTTCGTAGACTCTTGTTAACGCCAATAATATCTTGAGTTTTTATCAGTGATGGGTTTCTAATGGTCAGTAGTGACAAAATTGTATAGTAAATAGTGGAAAATTGTCAAAAAGCTTTTGAAGTCGTGCCTTACTTTGTAAAGCATCTATAATAAAACAAATTCTTCATCAATAAAGCTGCCCTTTTTTTTTTTTTTATAAAAGAAAATACTTTTATTCAGCATGGATGCATTAAATTCATAAGTGATTAAAGTAAAGACATTTATAATGTTACTAAAGATACAGTTTCTATTCATCAAATGAGTTAAAAAAAAATTTGGGTTTCCACAAAAATATGAGGCAGCACAACTGTTTTCAACATTGATAATGAATGTTTCTTGAGCAGCAAATCATCATATTAGAATGATTCCTGAAGACTGGAGTAATTCAATGCAATAATGTTTATACTGTCATTGAGTCTTTCATTGTTGTCTTTTTAATTCTAGGTAATGGAGCCGACCCCAACAGGCCTCAGTGTCGGAAAGCTAAGGACATTAGGAAAGAGAGACGACTTCAAAAGGAGCAACAGAAGCAGCAAGAAACCGTGTCTTCTTCTCCAAATCCAGCCCCATCAAAATCTCCATCTAATCAGCCCAAATCATTGGAGGAATTCATTACGGAGTTCTTACCCAATGACCCGCTGCACCGTTTAGAGGCAAGTCATGAACTTTGCTTGTATGTAATCCTCCTTTGAGGTCAAGTAACTAAAACTGGCCAAAGCAAGAGAAGATGCACCAATAAAAACTGACCCTGCACCAATCTCAAAAGTGCAACTATCACACAGCGGTTTGAGTAAATATTCCAGGCCATTCTCTTCACAAACAATCCTCTCCTGCTTTTGCTGTGATTGCTTGGGTGAAGTCAGCATGGGTAAACAGCCAGTGTTTTTGCGTTCTAAGCAAGTCTGTATGAAAGGCCATCCTATACCCCAAACGTAATTGTCCCTGGAGACGGCACTGGGCCGATTCATCCCTCAATTAGCTTGTTGACTGGATTGATTTGATTGACTTCAATATGTCATTCAATTATCTTAAGTGGATAGCAGTCAATGTCACTGTCATCTGAACAAGGTTAGTGGTTCACTTTAGAAACAATAGCCTACATGATAAAATCCTCTGCATTTGCTCTCTTATACAAAAGCCCTTTTTTATCATTATGAACTTTCTCATGCAAACAAACAATTCGTGCATTTATTTATTCAACAATGTAATTTGCGTGTCAGACCCTTGCATCGAAATATAAACCGCCAGAGTGTAGTTTGATGCTGGTTAAGCTTCGTCCTTGAAGTCTGTTTGTTACCACTTATCTTTCTGGCACATAATGAAAACCAATGCAATTAAAGCAGTTCGTGGAGTATCACATGTTTCCTTTCCAGACTTTATCGCTTGTGAAATGGGGGTGTTGGGGCTAATTTCTGTAAATCTCAGTTGTGGGGTCGTTAAGCCCTCGGAGAGCGACCTCAGAGACACCCAGCCTAATGAGATGTTTACATACACGCGTGGAGTGTGTTTTATCACACACACTACAATCTAAGTGAAGAACTCATTGTTTGACAGGGAGAAGGTTACTTTAAGAAGCCTTGGCACATTTTACCTCTAGCCTTCATGTGGGCTTTTGATGCTAAATTAGTTCAGGGTTCAATGTTGAAAGAATAGTTTTCCCAAAAATGAACAATGTAGAGCTCTTTTCTTTCTTCTGTGACATGCAAAAGGGGATGCGAGCAATGTTTTTCTCCATACATTGAAAGTGCAATAATTTTTAAAGATGTAATATAAGATCTAATCATTTTTATAGATGTAATATAAGTCTCTGGTGTCTCCAGAATGTGTCTGTGAAGTTTCAGCTCAAAATACCCCACAGATCATTTATTATAGCTTGTCAAATTTGCCCCTATTTGGGTGTGAGGAAAAACAGGCCGTTTTTGTGTGTGTCCCTTTAAATGCAAATGAGCTGCTGCTCCCGCCCCCTTTCCAGAAGAGGGCGGAGCTTTAACAGCTCAACAACAACAAAGCTGGAGAATCTCACGCGGACAAAATGAGGATTGTCAGTAACAACCGACTAGCATGTGCCGCAAGAATAAAATAATACAGCAAAGATGCATTAAATTTGATCAAAATTGACATTTAGACATTTTATAATGTTACAAAAGATTTCTAATTGGAATAAAATATGAAGCAGCACAACTGTTTCTTTTCAGCATTGATAATAATAAGAAAAGAGCATCAAATCATCATATTAGAATGATTTCTGAAGGATCTTGTGACACTGAAGACTGGAGTAATGATGCTGAAAATTCAGCTTTGATCACAGGAATAAATTACATTTTACAATATATTCACATAGAAAACAGCTATTTTGAATTGTAATAATATTTCACAATTTTTACTGTAGTTTTAATCAAATAAATTCAGCTTTGATCACAGGAATAAATTATATTTTACTATATATTCACATTCTATTGAACTTTGTATTCATCAAAAGTCTTGAAAAACAGTATCACATTTTCCACACAAATATGAAGCAGCACAATTGTTTTCAACATTGATAATAATCATAAATGTTTCTCAAGCAGCAAATCATCATATTAGAATGATTTCTGAAGGATCATGTGACACTGAAGACTGGAGTAATGATGCTGAAAATCACAGGATATAAATTACACTTGAAAATATATTCACTTAGAATACAGTTATTTTAATTTGTAAAAATATTTTGCTGTATTACTGAGCATAAGATACTTTTAAAAAACATTAAAAATCTTACTGACCCCAAACTTAAATGGTAGTGAATATTTGATATATTTTAATGATGCATTTACTTTAATTGCAAGTGCTTGACTGTATCCTTGATTTTTTTTTATTAGTTTAAAAACTGAGCGACAAGTTGAAAGACTTTCTGTTGAAATCATTATTGTGCTTTCACTCAGGTTAACTTCTGCTGACCCCAGAAAGTTGCTTTAAAACACATACATGCCTGTGTCTTCTCAAGATTAATGATGATTGAATATGGTTATCAAACCCCCCATCTACACCTGCAGAGGGCAGTAGAGGCACATTACAACTTTTCCCCATGTTCTTTTCAAATCCCCGTTTGTGAAGCCGTTGCTTCTGCCTTCTCTCACCTCCCATATAAGTTGAAATCTCTGAGCTGTTTTGACAGCACTGCGCTCTCTTTGTCTTGGTTACTCCTCACACACTTAATCAAATATCCACATCTCAAGAGAATCGCCCGGTAGATTAAAAGACTCTACTTATGTTTATCTGAAACAAAAGTCGCAAATATCTTCATTAACTTGGCCAAGCAATAATAAGAAAGATTCATTGAGGGCCAAATAAAATAAAATTGAATCTAAATCCCCCAGTCATGCTCTTCTGGGGAATTTGTGAACCATAAGCACCTCGTCCAATGAAAATGTCTCAGTGAGAGGTCCTTTAATTAGGAACAGCTTCGCCAGTCAATTAAATGTTTTTTGGAGGATTGGATTTCGATTTTTCGCCTCAATTCTGAGGCTAGTTTGTCCTTGTGCAAACACTGATGATCCTGTTAGATGTCAAGCTCAGTTTTACTAATCAAACATAACATCTGATCCCAGACAGTTTAACGTTTTAGACTTTTACACACTTATACAGCAAGTTAAACGAGCCTTAGTCTCACTTTGTCTTCAGACTGTTACAGAATGACTGGACTGTCATGTAGTTTAATGATTGTGACCTGCATTTTGTAAATGCATATGTTTATTTTAATTATTCACCTTCATTTCGTTCCAATCCCGTATGAGAATCAGTTGTTTGGATGTACGATATATCAGCCACCATATCAGTATCAGCCGATATATGTTCATTTATAATGTCGTTATCGTCTCGATAAAATTATTTGGCCGATATACACTACCGTTCAAAAGTTTGGGGTCAGTAAGATTTTTTTAATGTTTTAAAAGAAGTATCTTCTGCTCACCAAGCCTGCATTTATTTGATTGAAAACAGTTATTTACATTTTTATTTCATGATGCTATGATGAATAGAAAGTTCAAAAGAACAGCATTTGTCTGAAATCTCAATCTTTTGTAACATTAAACACGACCGTTCAAAAGTTTGGGGTCAGTAAGAATTTTAATTTTATTTTTGGGGGATAGAAATAAAATTAATCAATACTTTTATTCATCAAGGATGAGTTAAACTGATCAAAAGTTACAGTAAAGACAATTATAATGTTAGAAAATATTTTATTTTAAATAAATGCTGTTCTTTTGAACTTTCTATTCATCGAAGAATTAAAAAAAAATTTGTAAATAACTGTTTTCAACATTGATAATAATCATAAATGTTTCTTGAGCATCAAATCATCATATCAGAATGATTTCTGAAGGATCATGTGACACTGAAGACTGGAGAAATGATGCTGAAAATCACAGGAATAAATTACACTTTACTGTATATTGACAGAAAACAGCTGATTTAAATTGGAATAATATTTCACAATATTACTGTTTTTGTTTGTATTTTTAATCAAATAAATGCAGGCTTGGTGAGCAGAAGATACTTCTTTTAAAACATTAAAAAATCTTACTGACCCCAAACTTTTGAACGGTAGTGTATTAAAGCTGATCAATAATTTCCTTCAGATGTGCACTGTTCACCTTGATGGTTTTGAATTGCTTGAAATTTGATTGAAAATAACTTCTAAAAGGAAAATACAATAAGTGCAACATGTCTGTCATATATGCTACATAATATTACAATGAGAACATTTATCGGTTATCGGTATTGGCCATAATTTTCATATCGGTGCATCCCTAATGTTTGGTATTATTAACCTGATTTTTGACATGCTAAATTTAAACATGTGCTACTTTAAATAACCCATTCTATATATATTAAATAACCCATTATATGTAAAAAAAAAAATATATATATAAAAATGTATAGCTACTTTTTGGATTCATTTATATACATATAGCTTCTTTTTTAAATATTTTTTTAAAAATAACCTAAAGTATTATTATAGCTTTTCATAATTTCCTGTGATTGACTGTGGTTGCTAATGTGATGTAATGAAAGCCAGTTCAACTGTGCCTAGACATTCAGGACGTTTCCTTTGTAACCGTATACAAGGAGACACTTTGAGACTGATTCACTGCAGGTCTGTGTTTAATCATTAGTGCAGGAAGTCATGTGTTCTCATCTTCTCACGTGCCTCTCATGGAGGACCAGGAAGTGGTTCTTTATCAATGAACAGGTTTCTGGATGCATTAACGTTCTTCTAAAATCTCTTGAGAAAATACACTGCATTATATGCACTTGAGTTCTCTAAATTATATTATTGGGTGAATCTCATGAAGCCATATTTTGAGTCATATATCATAGCGGGTTCATAATTTGTTAATGCAAAGATATATTTTCAGTTGAAATATGACCTGGATATGATTTCATGAGAGTCACCGTTTCACAGACACATAATCTATATTCTTTTCTTGCTGAACTCATGCTGAATATCACCCAAACAATCAAAGGCTGTACTATGATGAATATGTGTCTCTGTCATGTGTTTCTTTTTCTTTACATCTTCATAAATGTTTTCTTAATTTGTTGGGGTGTAAGCATACTGATTTGCAGGTGTATGAGTGAATCTCATTAAAATTGTGTGTATATATATTAGAAATGCACCGATATATCGGCCAATAATTGAAATCAGCCAATTAAAGCACATTTTCACACTTAAAAACAGCCGATAGTGGGGTCGATATATCCTGTCAATCAAAAGAGGGCAGGAAAATGCACTGAATTTGTGCTTTGTGTAAAGAAAATGCTAAGAAACCAATTTGATTTTCCATATTAATAGTAATTATATGAATTAATAACATTCAGAAGGTTAAGAAATATTAATTTAGTCTTCAGAATTTAGTTGTGTTAATAGTAATTTAAGTAATGTGTTTGTTTATAACTGATAGTTACTCTGAAACAAGTTGATGAAATGGAGAGAATAAAGTTTTTATTTGCATTTCTTTCAAAATATAATAATTAAAAATGTAATGATTCATTATTAATTATAATGAAATTATCATTAATTTAAAAGAAGGTATAAAAGGCAGAACCCCCAAAACTATCGGTATTACCCCCAAATTCAGTATCGGTGCATCTCTTTTATATAATATATATATATTCTCATTACTATAAAGCAGCTTGATAATTTACTTTTTGTTATTTCTATTATTTTCATACTCATTTTCATCAGATTTCCATGACTGTAATACATTATTTTTCAATTAATGTGAAATTATTATTTTTTTTTTATCTTCATACTTTAAAAGCAGTACTGATTTATACATTTATGCTAACACTTTATTTTAGGGTCTTTTAACTAGTTGCTTATTAACATATTACTAGAATATTGACTATTTATTAGTACTTATAAAGCACATATTAATGCCTTATTCTGCATGACCTTATTCTACATTCTTAATCCTACGCAATACCTGAGCTTAAAGGGTTAGTTCACCCAAAAATGAAAATAATGTCATTAATTACTCACCCTCATGCCGTTCCACACCCGTAAGACCTTCGTTCATCTTCAGAACACAATTTAAGATATTTTTGATGAAATCCGATGGCTCAGCGAGGTCTGAGCAATGACATTTCCTCTCTCAAGATCCATTAATGTACTAAAAACATATTTAAATCAGTTCATGTGAGTACAGTGGTTCAATATTAATATTATAAAGCGACGAGAATATTTTTGGTGCGCCAAAAAAACAAAATGACGACTTATAGTGATGGCCGATTTCAAAACACTGCTTCAGGAAGCNTGTACTAAAAACATATTTAAATCAGTTCATGTGAGTACAGTGGTTCAATATTAATATTATAAAGCCACGAGAATATTTTTGGTGCGCCAAAAAAACAAAATAACGACTTATATAGTGATGGCCGATTTCAAAACATTGCTTCAGGAAGCTTCGGAGCATAATGAATCAGCGTGTCGAATCAGCGGTTCAGAGCGCCAAAGTCACGTGATTTCAGCAGTTTGACGGTTTGACATGCGATCCGAATCATGATTCGACACAAAAGATTCATAACGCTCCGAAGCTTCCTGAAGCAGTGTTTTGAAATTTGGCCATCACTATATAAGTCGTTATTTTGGTTTTTTTGGCGCACCAAAAATATTATCATCGCTTTAATATATTAATATTGAACCACTGTACTCACATGAACTGATTTAAATATGTTTTTAGTGCATTAATGGATCTTGAGAGAGGAAATGTCATTGCTCAGGCCTCACTGAGTCATCGGATTTCATCAAAAATATCTTAATTTGTGTTCCGAAGATGAACGAAGGTCTTACGGGTGTGGAACGACATGAGGGTGAGTAATTAATGACAGAATTTTCATTTTTGGGTGAACTAACCCTTTAATAACTATTAATAAGCAGTAAATTAGGAGTTTATTGAGGGAAAAGTCATAGTTAATAGTTTATATGTGTTCCCTGTACTGAAGTGTTACCACATTTTTTTATACAGTGTTTTTTGTTACATAAATTATGCTTTGTTTTTGCCTTGTGATAATGAGATTTGGGTGTTAACTTTCTTAAATAATGTCATAAAAATTGTCACAATGCAAAAATATTTAAATTACAAATGTACAAATTAGCTTTATTTTCTTTAATGCCAAATATGATTTCATATTTCTTCATTTTTTTGTAATTATGGGCCGAACATGTTCTTGACCTGTTTCATGAGATTCTGAGAACTGCATGTACACCTTTTTTATTCTGTTTCCATTCCAAATCATAAGATGTTCCATGCTCACCGTTCTCCTACAGTGCTGTACTATTAACTTTTTCTTGGCTTGTTTCTTGGAAAGAATCTGTCATTTTTCTGTTTAATCCTCTGATGCTCATCCTCATGTTGAAGGTGAGGCTAGTGCGCTCCAGCCCTCCCAGTCCGCAGTTCAAAGCTTCGTTTGACGCCTCGTACCAAGTGTACAAACTCTACCAGGTGGCCATTCACAAGGACCCGCCTGACAAGCCGACCGAGAGCCAGGTCAGGGGATCCAGAGCTGAGGGGCTTTCTCTTAGCCATTGAGCACATTTGACATGGCCATCTTTAAACCAAATCATATTTTGAGGATCGTCAGCTTACATTTGTGTATATATAAGAAATTCGACAAGAAAAGGGGAATGCATGTGATGCATGGGGAGGAAAGGGTCCAAGATGGGGGAAAATGTGAAAGAGCATGAGGTAGAAATCATGTTCACTTGGAAGCAAAAAAAATCACAGTGCACTGACATTAATGAGAAGTGTTTTAAAACAGCAGTGAGGAGGAGGAAGCCGAAAGCAAGCAAGACAGGAAATGAGAGTAAGAAATTAAATAAATGGATGTAAGCCATGGAAACAGTATGAATGTAGTCCTAAAAAAGAGGGCGAAAGAGAGAAATTGCAAGGAAATGAGAAAAACGCTCTTATGTGGGCAGTGTTTCTACAGGTGCCCGTGTAAAATGAGGAGATGTTTGGGTTTTACCTCCTCTTTCCTCTTCTCAAGCCAAACTAACTGCCATGTTAGTCCAACATCTTCTTGTAGGCAGTGCACCTTAATTGAATCTTCTGTTTGTTGGCTTTTGCTCATGATATCCCTGTGTAATTTTCACACAGCCTCAGTTTTTTTGCTCTTATGACTATGTGGCATTTTAGCACTGTTTATGTAAATGGAAGGAAGATGGGGAGAAAGGATGAGCAGAATAAATGGGAATGAGATTGGGAAATCCCTCACATGAGCACCACAGCTTAATGCTCTGATTGTTCTACCATTTTCTTTTTGAAGTTTGAGTAATTTTTTGAAAAATGCAATCCATTTCTGTCATCAGCATTTCCTGTAGTAGCGCTGAAGCTGAATCAACAACGCTACGGCTTAACAGTTTCATATTTGAGCATATTTAGCAGCTTGTCTGAATGTAATGTGATGAAAGAGTGGGCAGTGTGCATGTTGCTACTTTCATGTTGTAACAAACATGATCAATGTTTTCAATTGATGCCTGACTCCTGAATGGCTCTTTTGAACTGAATCATTTGGAAACATGTTTGTGTCGCTCAAATTCATCCAGGATCTCATCTAGATTTGGGACTGGAACACACGTTAAAAAATGCAAATAAAAAACACAAATTAGCTTATTTGAACAGCTTTAGACAGTTATTTCACTAGATTAGAGGACATATAGAAAGCTGCGCATGGCACTTTTTATTTTGAGTTGGATTGAATTGATGTTATACAGTACTTCAATCTTTGACTTTTCTACTTCTGTGCTTATTGACCTTTCCAAGTTCTTGAATTGGTTGTGAATGCTTTATATCATGGTATTCATGCATTACTGCTTATTTGTGCCTCAGACTGCTGATTTAGTTTGGCTCAACACATTGGAAGAGGTAGAACCAGCTTAGATTGGGCTTTGTTTTGTTGTCGAGGGACCTGTACTTATCCCACAGCCCCTTCAACATGAACTGTAATTCTTCAAGTTCATTGATAGTCTAGGGAATGTGATTTTAGACTTTGAGCAGAGCTTCACGGCCTCAGTGCACCAGCCTCACCATCAGCCCCCTTTCCCTACATTTACCCTCAAACTCTGAGTTTTAATCAATAATGCACATTCCCTTTCCTGTCTTACTCAACACAGAAATTCCAGGCACGACGCAAATGTTTTTTTGCCAGTTTCAGCCCGACGCAGTTATCATTTTCATGTCCAGCGCCACATTGTTTAAATAGCAAATGCACTCGCGCCCATCTGTTCGCCCATTGTCTGTAAACGAGGTGTGTTCAGGTGCATTGTTGGCGTATTGCTATTTTGAGGAACTGAAAACGACTGCGCACAACTGCTCTAAAGTCAATAAGTCGTGGTATTTTGTTTTTTGTGTGTGTTATTTAAAGAGCGCGTTAGTAATATGCGCACATACACTCTGCTTGTTACACACACAGGGACGTGCAGCATCATACAAACATGCCAAATATTAAAACTAAAAGGATTCCTTTCTGGAGAAGCGTTCAGTCTTTCCGTTTGCAAATTCCGGCATGTAAATAGTGAATCCGCCATGGCGCGAGCACACCTGGCTTTTAAAAGGAATGGTAGATGAGACTCTGATTGGTTTATTGAACGTTACACCCATTACTCATTAAGAGAATAGGTACAACCCTTCTAGACAATTTTTTCTGTCGTTAAACTAGCAAAAGTGTATTCGGACACGCCCTAAGTGCACCTGCGCCGTATGCTTCAGACCATGTGCTTAGATCAATAAAATAGGGCCCAAATTATTCATCACTACAAAAAAAAAGCTATTCTGCAATGCTAAATGAAAAAAGCGTTAGACAGCTTGGGAATGCAGTTAATTTTTGGGTTCATATTTGGTGTCGTTATTTGAGAAGATTTAATATCAATTCTAAAGGTGATGATACATGGGGCAACTTTTTGAGCGATGTTGCTTGGGCACTTTCCATTGAGAATGAGCAACAAATTTCTATGTGGATACTTTTTAGATCGGTAATTTGAGATCCTCTAGTCAGATTGCTAGAAGAAAATGAGCGTGAACTTAAATATTTTGACGCTGATAAGTTGTCATGTGTCAACTCAAAACAGGGAATTTACCTCATTTAATGCTTAAAATACTAACAGGTGTCCAATATAATGTATGTAGGTTGTAATTTAGCCATCGAATGTGTTTAGTTAAATACTAAAAAGACATGTTTCGTTTAATGTCTGTAGTGGCGTAAGCTGTAGGCCGTATGGCACATGAAAGTAGCTTTTGACGCGATCGACACGGGTTCGAATCCGCCTTTTGTCAGACTTTTCCTATCGCAAATCAGATCGGAAAGGCATTTATATTTAATAAAAAAAAAGAAAAATATTTTAAAAGTTGAAATAAAGTGCATTACAAGTGTTTATAATAAAGTATTTATTGGGTTGGCAATAGATTTGCTCTTCTCTGATTAGTTGCTGCCCGTTGCCATAATTAGTTACCCTGTGTCTCACCAGGTTGCCCATTGACAGCAACACTGCTCAAAAAGTTGCCCCGTGTATTAAGAATGTTCATGTAGATCAGTTTTTTGGGTCTCATTGTGAACGGCACAAATCACATTGAATCTGACCAGTTTAATTCCATTCAGAACTACTTTCATATGCAAAAGTGATGATGTGAACAGTCTTGAACTATTCTTAAAAGAACAGTTTCTCAGTGTGAAGAACATGAAGGAATGGAAAGGTTCCATAGATGTTAAATGTTCTTCATGGAACCATAAATGCCAATAAAGAAACTTTATTTTTAAGAATAATAGAAAATTATTTTATTCGTTTAAATTTGTGAAAATGTCATGATGAATATGAATAAACATCGCCTGTTCAGACTAGTGCCGGATAAAGGTCACATTTCAAAGGTCTTATGAACAGAAAGTGCAATGTGAATATGAACCCAAAAGCACTGCATATGTGATGTATGTTCTTTAAATCATTTCATTGATATATTTGTATTAACCATTCCCCTTATCAACACATTTTTATTACCCTCCTCTCTTTTCCTTTCCCTTCAATCTCCCCGTCTTCCATCGTTTGTCCCATCTTTTTTCACTGTCCTTTCCCCTTCCGTCTCCCTATTTCACCCTTTCATACCTTTTCGTTGTCCCTCCTCCCTCTAATCATCCCTCCATCACTCTGAAGGTGAGGCTAGTGCCGGTCAGCTTTGAGGACCCGGACTTCCTGGCATCGTACGAGCAGTCGGCGGCGCTTTACGCCCGCTATCAGATGACCGTTCACGGCGACGCTCCGTATGAGTGTGGGGAGAGCGAGGTACAGGCTTCAACATGGCCCATTCACAACTGCATGAAACACACAACCGACTAACCTAAAGCTCTGCTCGCTAACTAATACATGCACACTTCTCTCATATGCATTAGCTTTTTGCTAGAACTACACAGAATCTGTGCCTGCAAAGTGCTGACCGAACTTCTGCTCATGAGTCTCTAACTCAATCACCAACTGTCCATAGTTGCACTCACATTTATGCTAATAACTTTTGAACCATAAGGGCTTGGAACCAAATTGTTTTTTCCTTTGATTCATTAGCGAGATGATTCAATTGCACCCTATGACAGCATGTTCCATCATGAAAATTTTCCCACCATTATGAATTTTCCGAAAAACCTACTTTTTCTATCTCCTAGGCCGTTGCTATTTTGAAAGCTAACAAACAGCAGTAACATTTACAAGTGACAGCGTATCTAAACACTTTGACACAAATACAAATGGAAATTCCATTCAGAAACATCCTTTAAAAGCCGTGCTTGCAGAGGTTCTGCTTGACCCTCTTCATCATTACTGCTATCTGGGTCTGATTCGGGCTCAAACTGATATGGCAATATTGACGCCATTATTTACATTTCCACTGAAGCACATGTAACAACTAATGGTAAGGGGCGTGGCGTTTCTGGACGCTTCAGCGAATCACAATACACTGTGCCAGCTAACCAATCTGAGCACATTGTGTATTTCGGAGGGAGTGGTATCAAGGTAAAACAAAGGTATATAAAATAAAGGTAAAATGTATGAAAAATACAGCATTTTTTTAAAAACTAAGCATTAAGACATGTTAAACTGTGCCCCATAAACACAATCAAGCCTAGAAAAAAAACTGAACCACCCCTTTAAGTCTTTTTCTCAAACCGTTTTCGAAAAACCCGCAAACAAATTTTACATAGAGCTTGCGAAAATAGACACACGGCTGTATCTCCGCAACGCTTTATTGATTCAGACCAAACTTGGTACATGTCCTCACAAGCATAGTCTTGCATAGCCAGACCTTCAGACTGACTCTATCATAGCTTTCAGTGGCTAAGGACTGCCCAAGAGGACGTTTGACTGACATGTAAAGCAACCAATCAGAGTTCGTTTTGTTCCACGTCATGTTTAGGTGCGTGAAAATGAAAGTCGATGTGCCTACAATAACAGACCGGCGTGCATCTATAAATTATTCAATTAAGAACGTTGTGCAAGTTTACAGCAACAATGGAGCCGCGAGCTTCACATGCTTTTGAAAATCCAGCTTTATTTGATCCTGATAAGCGCTCGTTGTCACAGTTGTAAACATGACGGCATTCTTCCACGAGGGGGTTTGGCGTCACGGCATTTGTTTCCAAGCGGACCATTAAACAACGCACATGTCTCCCGGACATCCTGTAGAATTCAACCAACCAGATGACGACTTCGATACTGCTGAAGTGTTTCCAGATAAGTGTGCCATATGCATCAGGCGTTCAGCCAGCGGTCCGTGGGCATGACGTCTGAGGCTGAGACTATCACAAGCATGACCTGAGGCTACATGCTGCGTTTCGGCGCAGTGCCACCTACTGGTACGGAGATATGAAAAATGGCTATTTTGCTTATAACTTCTGAACAGTTTGTCCAAAAATCATAAGTGGTCTCGTTAGATTCGGGGCGTCATGCCGAGTCGAATGATATCCAATTTTCCATATCGGCCATTTTGGCCGTCGGCCTTTTTGAATTTTGTAGTAAAATGCTGTATTTTATGAACGCATCAACATCTCATTACAAAACTCGGTATGGGTCATCAGCACAATGCCTCGAAGAAATTTCCAGCGCCACCTAGTGGTGAAAAAATGTATTAACATGCTTATAACTTTGAATGTGGTTAACTTATTTTCACGGGAGTCCTTGCCGAGTCTAACGATACCAAACAAGCTAGGTTTCGCCTTACGGTTATGGCAACGTTGTGATTTAGCATTTTAACAACATTTGCGAATATCTTTGAAACCGTTAGTCCGATCGAGATGAAACCACCATAAGAAAAGCGAAAACATAGGTCATTGACTATACGTTAATGGCCAAATGTCAAAATTTTGATAGTAAGTGGCAAAAAAATGCAATCAAAGTCAGGTGTGGGTAATTTTTCATACATATAAATGTCAATAACTCCTAAACGAAATGTGATATTTTCACCAAATTTGACACGCTTATGTATGGGGGCACTCTGATGACACACACACACACACAAAAAGTTTTGGGACTGCGCCACTTGGTGGCGCTATAATTGAACAAAACTTTAAATTGGCTCTAATTACAGAACTGTTGGTCTGATTGACTTCAGAATTAACATGCAGTGTCTTTGTCTCAGTTGCTATCATAGTCCAATATGACATTATTGGTCTGCTGCTAGCTTCCTTGTTTGCTTTTGTTGTGCTTGACCCCTTAATTGCTGCTTGCAGCTATATTCCACATTTGTGTCTGTTCTCATCAGTGTATATTGCACAATGAAAAAATGTATTAAGTATATAGTGCTTGCAGAACTATTTTACACTGGCCTCCATTCAAAGACTTGAACATTGTCTGAATTGGCCAACAATTCACCTGTGTTTTGCTAGAGAGTGAATTAGGACTGGGTGAATCTGTTGAGATGTAGGCGGCTTCTTTTGTGTTTTTTCAGTCTTAGACTGGGCCGGGCCGCATAAACACACCCTGCTCTGTGAAACACAGCCATAACTCAATTACATGTCATAAAAGAAGCAACATTCGCAGACTGGGAGCTTGTAAGGTATCTTTACATTATTAAAACACTGTCAGGAGGACAAAGGGAGGCCAAGATAAATCAAATTTTATATAAAGAGTGATTTAAAAAAAGCTTTGGTGGTTGTTGGTTGTTCAGCTACACTGAACAATGTCAAACAGGTCATGAATATAGTGAAAGTGTGGTTTTATCTCAAATGTAATGGAGGGAGAGGGGTTGTGGTGTTGAGGATGAACCAGATGTCTAAAGACACCACATCTTATGCATTCTTGGTGCTTTGGAAAGAAAGAAACTCTATCACCTTCTTGAGACCTCAAGGTTTGTTTCCGCCACAGTCTTGCACTTGCATTGTTTTGACTGTGCATTTACGTTTGAGTATAGAAGCTCTTTCTGGCCTGAATCACTTGCTCACTGTTCAGACGACTTGGTACACAGATGCTGAACTGATGTGGACCTACTTGACATTCTCAGTAGCCTGAGAGAAGCCTTTGCCCCCCTTAGGCCTGGAAACGAGCCCGGCTCTGCCAACAGCAAATGAATAAAGTCATCAGAGCCGTCAGTCTCCCACCAGATTCTTTCCCGGTGCCATAACAGAGCTCTATTTATAGTGCGGAAGGTGTGCGTATGTTTGCATTAGCACAGCCTCGTGAGCATTATAGCCGAGACATTCCACTCCGATATGAGACATTGGTCTGTGTGTATAAATTGAGTTGGGGACTTTCCTGAAGTCACTTGTCTCTGTCTCTCACCCCATTCCCTCCATCCTTCTCTTATTTTTCTTCCTTTGTTCTTTAGCTCCTCGTACCCTTTAGTGGTGGATCTGGCCCTGAAGAAATGTGCTGCAAAGCTACTTCAGCAAGATTATTTTTCCCTGTCTGTGTGAAATGACATTGATTTTGTGATTTTTGATTCATGTGAACTTGAAAAGTTTGGGTTCGGTAAGATGTTTTAAGATGTTTTTAAGTCTCTTTTGCTCACCAAGGCTGCATTTATTTGACCAAAAATACATTAAAAACTGTAATATTGTGAAATATTATTACAATTTAAAAACACATTTTTTTTATTTGAATATATTTTAAAATGCAATTTATTCCTGTGATCAAAGCTGAATTTTCAGCATCATTACTCCAGTCTTCAGTGTCACATGATCCTTCAGAAATCAGTCTAATATGATGATTTGCTGCTCAAGAAACATTTCTGATTATTATCAATGTTGAAAACAGTTGTGTTGCTTAATATTTTTGTAGTAACCATGATAAACTAATTCTGGATTCTTTAATAAATGGAAAGTTCAAAAGAACAGCATTTATTTGAAATATAAATCTTTTGTGACAATGTCTTAAATGTCTTTAGTCTGTCACTTTTGATCGGTTTAATGCATCCTTGCTGGATAACAGTATTCATTTCTTTAATAAAACTTACTGACCCCGAACTTTGGAATGATATCTTAATAAATGAATGAATTCTTAAGTCAGCTTGTGATGGTGAAATTATACTTTTGGATTTTAAAGTAATTTGTGGAGCAAGCTGATTATGCAGTGACTCGTTTCCCTCAAAATCTGTAGAAATGCAGGACTTCTGGTCATTTTGTTGCTTGAAATCAGTGTGAACACCCTTTTATTGTGAGCAGAGGATCGTAATTGGGACACACACACACACACACACACGGGCAGGGATTTCTGTTGTTGTAGTTTAGTTAGGCGTGACTGAGCTCCTACACATGTGGCACTGATTTTCAGCTCAACAAATCCTGTTAAAACTGTATTTACTCCTAATAGCATACTAACTAATTAAATGGAGTACCTCTGGGGAGGAGAGGAGGAACACAAATCAATTCATACAGTATGTTTATTCATACTAATGCCATCATCTTGTAGGGTCTCAGACTTTCTATATTAATGTATGTTAATGTATGCATTTGACGTTAAATGATGCATGCCATTTCTCTTCTTAAAACTCCCCTTCACTATTTCAATGTGCAAGAATATTGCCTGGTTAAATGAAGTACGGTGTTACCTTATTACCTCTCTGACAGATGCAGGTTGATCTAAACGGCAGATTTCATGGTCCATTAAGGACCAGTCCCTAACGTTCACTATGTTCTGCTTAATTTCAAGTCCCTGCTGAGCCATTTCACTTTCTACTTTTGGTCAGAGTTCACCTTTTTGCTTTCTTAAAAGGCCATTTTGGAACGTCTCAGAACAACATATTTGAAGAAGGGCTACAGAGAGAATAAGAAGCATGAATGCTTGTCATGTAAGATATGGGTAGTTGACAGGAACTGATTGAATTGATTGTGAAAAGATATGGTTGGAGGGGAGAGATTGAGATGTAAGAGGGCTTGGTGATGTTAGAAAAGTTGTTTCGGAGACTGAGGAAATTGATTTTTTTGTTCTTTTCTATTCTTTTTTTTCTTGTTTCTTGGTGTATGTAAATATATATGTATATCTGTGCTTCCTCATCCTATCCAGTCTAAGTTAATAACCAAGCAGGGTGTTCACTGCCAGGCTCCAGGAGATCAGCAAGAAGACTAATGGAAATGGCTGCATTGCCCTTTCTCATAGAGCTGTTACCCACAGACTCCCACTGTTGAGCGCCTGGCAGCACAGGAGAGAGTCTTTGCCAGGTTTTACCCCCTGAGTGACTCACCGCAACCCTCTCCCATATCCCATCTTTCTCAGTTCCACTTTCCCAACAATACATTTCTCTTGCACAACTGCCGCAAATTGAGTCTTATTGCAAAAGAGCCATTTGTTGATTTAAGTCGTACAGTTTTAAGTATATATAACACAGAAACAGTTCTCTGACAATTGTATATGTTCAAGAACATTTAATGGAAACCAAAAACATAAATTGTTTTGTTGTTGATTCCCAACCCAAATTCGCTGTTAGTTCTCTAAACATCGCAGAAATCACCATATGGAGTTCGAAACTGCTGACTAATTCTCTCCAACCCTCTCGCTGTCCAATAAGCGAAGCTGCTCACTGTTGTTTTGTAGCATTTTAAACCACAGGAGTCTGGTTTTGCCAGATTACAACCAGACTCGCTGTGTGTGTGTGTCGGTATATTACAGATGGAGGGGATGAAATGTGCATTTGTGTGAGTTCGTTACATGGAACCAAATGTAATTCCATCAAACTTATTCTGATGAAGATCTGGAAGAAGCAGCTTCTTTTGAAAGTTCATTTCAAGTCTAAGTGGAAGTATTGGCATCTCTCTTTCTCTCTCATTGGTTTGATGTTTCACCATTATAGCAGGGTATATTAGTATCTCAGGCCTGTGAATAAGCAGTGACAACCAGCTAAAACAGCCAATGCACACATGCTACAAGTGCCAATGATCATGGACCGTTTTACGGCTTTTTCATGCATTTCTGTGGTTGTGGTTTGGATAAAGAGCTTTTAGGTGCTTTAAGGTGAGCTCATAGCTGACAATATAAGTATTTGAGGCATCAGGGTTGTCATTACATCTACAGGGTGCAGCGACAAAACAATTGGTCGTCATTAATTTTCAATATCGATTTGAGATGACATGAGAGAGGATTAGTTTACTTCAGAATTCAAATTTCCTGATAATTTACTCACCTCCATGTCATTAAAGATGTTCATGTCTTTCTTTCTTCAGTGGAAAAGAAATGAAGGTTTTTGAGGAAAACATTCCAGGATTTTTCTCCATATAGTGGACTTCACTGGGGTTCAACGGGTTGAAGGTCCAAATGTCAGTTTCAGTGCAGCTTCAAAGGCTAAATTTAGCTTCAGACTAAATTTCAGGAGCACATGCGACCAAAATGGTCTCAATTTCGAGCCTTGTAAACAGCGCGACGAATCGACGCATTCTACGCAAAGACTAATTTCGTCGATTGCGTTATCGTTCCAGCCCTAATTTGTACAACTAAAAGTTGCAGGAAAAATAACACTTGGTGGAAAACAAACACTTTTATTAAAAAATCAAAAATTACCACTATAACAGTAGATGGCGGCTTATTAGACATTTCCACTCGCTAATATATTTTTTCACACATTTTCTCATGCTTTTGAATTTATATTTAGACATTATTAAATCACTATTATAAAATAACATATCATAATTTTTGCACTGAAGTATGAAAAGTCTTTCTTCACACTGTAATCTGTTTTTAGTCCTGTGTGTGAGTTAAACAAAGAAGTCAGTCATCGATAAAGAAATCAAGGCCATGACGACTTTTGCAAAGATAAAGTTATTTAAAACCTCCTTTATAAACATCTTGCCTTTTCTCTTTCTTCACAATGCTAGCCAGTTACTATCACCTCGCTTCGGCCAAAACAAACTAATGAGCGAACAGCTACTCGTTTTGAAATTAAGTAAACAATATTAAACGTCTTGCATCACTGTGATTACAAAAGTTGCTATTGTGTGTGTTGTTAAAGAGCCAAGTTTATTTAAACCCTCTTAAATAAAGCAGAATTGAAAACAGTTGAAAGTCAAATTGAAGATTTAAAGCATTGGTTGTTTCTTTGGGCATCGTGACCAGCCCAAGACTGCAACATGTTGTCTGCGGACATGTTGTCATTAATCTTTTCTCACTATGTGCATGATTGTGTGTGAGAGCAGATCTAGCTACAGTTAAGCCTAGTCTGACGTTAATGCACAACATAACATTGACATTTACATTTATGCATTTGGCAGACGCTTTTATCCAAAGCGACTTACATTGCATTATACTATACATTTGTATCGGAGTATGTGCAATCCCTGGGATCGAACCCATGACCTTGGCATTGCTAGTGCCATGCTCTAACCACTGAGCTACAGGAAAGCACAACATAACATTGACAATGCAGCATAAGTCTTGTAATGTGAGCTAAGCCTTAAAGGATACAGGAGAGATAAAATGATACAAAGGCCATATCAAATGTGTTCAACTGAGACTGCCCACCAACTATAACTGTGTACTTTATATTTTGTCATGTAGTTGAATTTAAAGTAACGCTGTTCTTTTTTACTTCTTTCCTCTCACAGTTTAAGAGGTTCCTCTGTGACTCTCCTTTAGAGGTAAGTCTTTTTGAAAAGTTTTCAAATGTACAATAAGATTTGCCTCTCTTGACAATGTCTTTGCCAATTCAGATCATTTCCCTTTGAAATTGCACAGATCCAGTATAGTCTCAAAGCAGATCTATCATATTCATCAGTTGTTCCATACGGTTATGCTTCTGGTTTCTACTGAAGAACACATATAGTTTCCATTGGCAGTCATAAAAGTTACTTAGAAATGATTTTGCACAGAACCTCTTGATACAAAATGTATTTTGCTTTTTCTTTAGATTTTGAAGGAAATATGACTGCCATCATATATTCATATTAAACCTTAGGGTAATACCACATATGTTAAATTTGCACAGCGGTCTATAGGAGTCTGATGTAGAGCCGCAGTGAGACAAACAACATGTGGAAACGGCTCTCGGGGTAGCAGTGTAATTGTTGGGTTGTTTGTTTGTCATGAGACGATGGAAAAAGTTCAATGTGTTGTCCAGACCAACCACATTTCTGTGCAGCATGGCATGGCCACACACACACACACACGGGACGGGAACGCAAACAAAGAGTTGACTGTGATGTGAAATTGTCCCTGACAGATGATCATCTCTGTCATGTCCAGCTGCCATCATCAAGCGATCCCTTTGTGGTGTTTTCTTGATATTGCGGAGCAGAAGAGGACATTAAAGAGCTAATGTGACTGGGCAAATGTTAAATTGTGGCTTATTAACTTGGCTTTTCCATTCAGAACAAATTTATTCCTTTAGAAAAAAATACTGTGGCATGGCACAAATATTATTTCATTTTATGTAAATGGTAGTAAGTGTGTTTCCAGTCGAAGTGGGTTGCAAAGGATTCGTAGCCAAGTCCATCATTAGACTACTCAATCAGATGGGAGTCTGAGGATGTAGCCTATGGCAGGCCTTCGAGGGCCTCTCAGAAGCTGCGGAGAGAAGTAGGAATTAGCCATGGCTTAAAAGAAAGGATTATGCATGGGCTGCAAGGGGAAAAAAGGGTTATATACAGAGGGAGTTGACCTGTGGCTGTAAGGTTCACCATTGAGCCATCTAGAGACGTTGTGGGCTTATCAACGAAATATCAAGGAAAGAGGATGCCCACATGAAGTTTTTAACCCTTGACTTTATTTATATACTATTAAAGTATTTATTATTATTTTGATATTAATATTTTTATTAATATTTTTTTTCAGTTTTCATTT
>RJVU01068204.1:704362-709162 GCA_003731715.1 Anabarilius grahami | reverse complement strand
TATTTAGCTTTAAAAAAAATCAGTTTTAGTAATTTCAATACTTAAACTATTTCAGTTGTTGCCAAAGCAATATGTTTTATTTGATAAGTTTCATAATTTTTCATTTTTCTTTCAACGGTTAGTTTACCCCTAAATGAAAAAAATCTGTCATTAATTCCTCACCCTCATGTCATTACAAACCTATAAGACTTTCATTCATCTTTGGAACACAAATGAGGATCTTTTTGATGAAATCTGAGAGCTTTCTGTCTCTTCATTGAGAGCTACGCAATTGCAACCTTGACGCTTCAGAAAGTTCATAAAGAGTTTGGAAAACTACTCCGATATGAATTGAGTGGTTTAGTCCAAGTTTTCTAAAGAGACTCTATCGCTTTTTATGATGACCAGATTTAAAGGGGTCATGAATTGAGAAATCAACTTTTCCTTGAGCTTTTGATATATAAGAGATCATCCTGTAAATTTTAGAACTGAAAACTTTCTTGTTAGTCCAATAAAGCTTTTATTGAGACCAGACCCAGAGAACGACTGATCCTGAAATGTGTCTATAGATAGGAGAAATTCCGCCTCCACAGAAGAAATCAACGCCTACTTCATCATTGCAACGTTAGCTCCGCCCACTGTTGTGTTAGTGAGATGAGGAGGAGAGAAGAGCGATACAGGACTAAAATAACATTACCTTTCAAAGGATCCTAATGCAGGAATATGATTATTATTTTCAACACTGTGAATGTCTCAGTTGAGCTTTATTTATTTGTGTTCGGTTCATTTCACTGTGGATTCTTTGGTAAATCAATCACATTTCAGACATCAGATTTTATGATATGAACTCAACAGTAATGCAACAACATGTCAGTAACAACATGCCTGATCTGATATTAATGATTCATGTACAGTCACATGTTCTTTGTCTGTGTGTCAGTAAATCAAACCAGTGACTAAACGCTCAACTTCACCTTGTTTCTCTTAGTAGGATCACACGAGAATGAATCTCATTGGTAACGCAGCTTCCAGAAGAGGTTTGTTCTCATGCATCATTCAGGCTGTCTATGGAGGGACAAAAAGCTCTCAGATTTCAACAAAAATGTCTTCATTTGTGTTCCAAAGATGATTTTTAATAGATAATAAAAAGAGATAATAATATAAATAAATTTTTTAGCAAATTTAGTTTACAGTAACAACACTGTTACCATGATATCACTGCCTCAGTACTTTTTTTTTTAAAAGGGTGGTATTATTATTGTCATGGTTAGACCATTTTGCCCACATTTACACTGCATGGTTCAAGTGGATGATTTTTTTCCTCCCATGCGGCACAGACCAAATATGCGCATGGATTCCGATATTCACCGATCGGTTTCAGGCCTCATTCATATGTGGAAATAAATCAGATATGAATCGGATACGTGCATTTGTGCCTGCCGTGTAACCGGACAGATCGGATAATCCTCTTGTAAATGTGACTCCTGCGTCATTGAAAAGTGTTTTTTAAAAAAATTTCACGTTACAGACATACCTATAACAAATGAAACATCTATAGTTGACTAGCAGAGTATTAATTTTGTTTGTTTGTGTTTAAATGAAAGGCGATCTGACGTTGAAATGTGTTGCTTTTGAAATCACGCTGAGTGCTCGATGCCGCTGTTGACGCCAAGTGCATCGGATACAGGTCAGTTTTAAAGAAATGTAAGCTCGTTGTCCAAAAAATCGGAATTGATCATCAAGATCTGCAGTGTAAATGTGGCCTTTAAAGGATTAGTTCACTTTCAAATTTAAATTTCCTGATAATTTACTCACCTGTCTTTCTTTCTTCAGTCAAAAGAAATTAAGGAAAACATTCCAGGATTTTTCTCCATATAGTGGACTTCACTGGGGTTCAACAGGTTGAAGGTCCAAATGTCAGTTTCAGTGCAGCTTCAAAGAGCTCTACATGATCCCAGACGAGGAATAAGAGTCTCATCTAGAGAAACCATCGGACATTTTCTAAATTTTATTTTTACATTTTATACATTTTAACCATAAATGCTCGTCTTGAACTAGCTCTCTTCTTCTTCTCTATTTGAATTTCAGCAGTGTAGACACTGCTAAGTGTATTACTGCCCTCCACAGGTCAAAGTTTGAACTAATTATTATATACTTGCACTAGCATATTGAATATGACAATATAGTTCAAACTTTGACCTGTGGAGGGCAGTAATACACTTAGCAGTGTCTACACTGCTGGAATTCTAATAGAGAAGAAGAAGAAGAGAGCTAGTTCAAGATGAGGATGGACCATTTATGGTTAATATGTATATAATTTTAAATATTTTTTTAGAAAATGAGCGATGGTTTCTCTAGATAAGACCCTTATTTCTCGTCTGGGATCACTGTAAACTTTAATTTTGACCTTCAACTGTTTGGAGGCCAGTGAAGTCCACTCTATGGAGAAAAATCCTGGAATGTCTTAATTTCTTTTCGACTGAAGAAAGAAAGACATGAACATCTTGGATGACATGAGAGTGAGTAAATTATCAGGAAATTTTAATTTGAAAGTGAACTAATCCTTTAAGTATCTGCCGATTGCATCTGATCCTTAAATAGACCAGCACCACCGTTCATAGTCACATTAGTCTCTGTGGTAAACCAGCTGTTGTATTTTAAGTTGTAGGTGGCTTAAGCCTTTTAATTTAACTCATCCCAATTTTTCCTTAAAAAGTGGGGGAGGATGTGGAGGGAAATGCGCACTCTGCTTCCCTCTTTGTGCTAATGAAGATTGTTACCATTACAGGAAACTTGCTTTTATCACCTCATCAAGGCTGTTAGCCAGACGCTCCAACATCAGCGCTGTTGATGCCGTACACTCACTCATACTCTTTAGTTTACATTCTTTTTCAAACTTCCATTTTTAGTTTAATTAGCAAAACATACACTACCTTTCAAAAGCTTTCGGCAAACGCTGAAATTACTCCAGTCTTCAGTGTCACATGATCCTTCAGAAATCATTCTAATATAATGATTTGATGCTCAAGAAACATTTCTGATTATCAATAATGATGAAAACAGTTGTGCTGCTTCATATTTTTGTGGAAACCATGATGCATCGTTTTCAGGATTCTTTGATGAATAGAAAGCATTTATTTGAAATATAAATATTTTGTAACAAATCAAATCTGTTCAGATAATCTAAGCATTCTGCGTGCAGAAATCTTCAAGGGGCAATTGGCAATGGCAACGCATCCGTCCACTTAAAGATGCATGAACAATAACACTATTTGAACTTTGCCTGCAAAGACATTATTTTAGATTTGCCGTTAGCATCTATTAGACTCATTCACCTGGTTGCATTTATCTAGGTGTGTGTGTGTGTGTGTTTGTTTGTTCACGTGTGTGTCACATGGCGTGCGTGGCAGCGTGTTTTGCGTCACCGACATGCCCTTCTCCTGATGCACGCCTGTGTTGCATTTGTATGTCTGTTTCTGTTTGGCTTTTTAAAATTTCTTTTTATTGACCTGAAATGTCTGTCCTAAGGGGAAATGCTCGTTAACAGCGGTGTTGTGTAATTAGTCGTCAAGGTTTTATAGACCTCATGCCCCATACCCCTGTTTTTCCACATGCATATACACACAAACTTGGCATACACCACTTATGGCATAGTTTTCATTTATTTTCTAATTCCAGTGACAAGCAAAAGCAATTAGTCTTCAACCGTCCATGTCTCGTCACCTCAAACGGCCAGCATGACACACAGGACACACTGAAATCATTAGCGCATTAATAAACACTTCCCCGTAATGTAATCAGAGCGCCACATGCCTGCATATATATACAGGCATTGCATCTGCGCCGCAGAGGGAGCTGTTCCCGGGACGGGAGCGTGCCACGCCATGCCGTGAGTGCCGGCACTGAGAAAAATGGCAGTCGTAATGGAGCGCTGCTGTTTCCACGTGGGGTTAAATGAGCCGTCGCTGAGCGCTGCGTCTAATGAGCGCTGTGTGTTCAGAGTAACATTTGAGTCCTGCAGCGTTCCCAGTGCGTCTCTACGGCCCACATTTGAGGAATAATTCTTTGACATTTAATGCTCTGCGGGAATAATCACTGTAGTCAAGAAATGGGATGTAATATAATATAATGGGGGTATTTTATTTTCTGTTGTACAATACTTGAGTCCGTTTTCTTTGTGAGGTGCTTTTGTGAATGTCTGACTCTACTATGATACAGCAGTTCCCAAACTGGAGAGGAAATTCAGTGTTACTTTTTTTATGGCTATCTGAAGTTAACATTAGTTGACTTTAATGATAACAAAATGATAAAGTTATGATTTAACATATCACAGTAATTAAAAATTTTTATGATTGTTTTCATTGTGCTTTCTGGTCAGTTTCTGGGTATTTTATTGTAATCACATCCATCCATCCATCGTTCTGTCTGTCGTTCCGTCCATCATCCATCCATTGTTCTGTCCATTTTTCTATCTGTCGTTCCATCCATCCATCTCTCCATCCATCCATCAATCCATCTATACATCATTCTGTCCATCATTCATCCGTCCATCGTTCTGTCTCTTTCCATCCATCCATCATTCCATCCATCCATCCATCCATTGTTCTATTGTTCCTTCCATCCGTCCATCATTCCGTCCATCCATCTATCCATCGTTCTGTCCATCTTCCATCCATCCATCCATCTATTGTTCTGTCCATCCATCGTTCTGTCCTTCATTCCATCATCCATCCATCCATCATTCATTGTTCTATCCATCCATCCATCCATCAATCCATCGTTCTGTCCTTTATTCCATCATCCATCCATCCATCCATCCAT
>RJVU01068204.1:669362-701862 GCA_003731715.1 Anabarilius grahami | reverse complement strand
CGTCAGATCATTATGGATGAAAGATGGGCAGCTGTCAGGTGGTGCTGAGAGCTTAACGTTCCTTTAGCGGTTCTTCGCTGCCGGAGGGTAAGTTATCATGACATGCGGTGGATTTGAGTCCAGTCTGGTTCTGACAGAAGCGAGGCCCGGCACATGTGGTGCCAAAAGCCAGGCTGAGAATGGGCTCTCAGTTTCACCGCAAGCCCTTCATCATCACCGCTAGCCACGCTATGAAAGCACCTTCATCTTGAGCGACTGTGCGTACTTAATACTGACAGCTAGTTTAAACCGCCAACCAACTGGACAAGCATGCCGAATGAAAATAAGTAAACTATACATGTGGAATGTGGTCCTCGGCGAACAAAATGAGGGGTTTACTGTAACACTTCTCCAGGAAGCGGGGAGGGATGCTGTGAACCGTGCCAGTTTAGCAGTAGAGCGAAGATTATACTTTGAAAGATACTCGTTTTTACGGCACTGAATGGCACTTGAATTTAAAATAAATTAATATTCCATCCTCCTAGAGTGCGAAAATCTGTTTTGAGCCTGTATAATATACTGATAAAACCACCGTAATAATACAGGTGGGGAAAAGAGACACATGATGTTGAGCTATATTGTAAAATATTCAGTTTAAGTCAAGTTTATTTGCATAGCACGTTCACAACACACATGCCTTTTCTCTGAAGCTGTTTTGAAATGTTTTAAAGAAAATGCATGTTTCAAAATATATAGAAGTATATAAAAGGTGCACGCTGTCGTATACTGTGAAGAAATACTGTGTGATACTGTAATAATGTAATAAACATTAATTAAACAACATAAGATGTGACATAAAAGCTAAATTCAAATAACTGATAACCAAGAACCAAGTTCCTTTACCAAGAAACCAATAAATATCATTATTTAAATGAAATATCAAATCAAATATGCCATTGCATTTTTAAAATACAGCTTTTTACTGCAAATTTCGCCCATTATGGCTGATATGAGAAAATTGTATATCATTCGACTGTGCATGATGCCCCGAATTGAACAAGATGAACTCATTCTCCTGCCTGCCTTTTCATTACTGTGCTTTCTTTTGTCAACCTATTAAAGACTCTTCCTTTTATGATTTTTGGAGAAACTGTTCAGAAGTTATAAGCAAAAATAGCCATTTTCCATATCTCCAGACCAGTAGGTGGCGCTGTGCTGAAATGCAGCATGTAACCTCAGGTCATGCTTGTGATGACATGGACCAAGTTAAAGTTACGATAAAGCGTTGAGGAGAGATAGCCTTACGTCTATTTTCGCAAGCGCTACGCATAATTTGTTCGCAAGATTTTCGAAAACGGTTTGAGAAATCAACTTGAATTCCAAAACTTTTTGTCTGCATGGTCTGAAGATGATCTTTTCATGAAAATCGTAGCAACTGGCTAAGAGGAGTTCGAAAAAGTAGGTTTTTCAAAAAATTCTAAATAGCGGGAGAATTTTCATGACGGAAAATGATGTATTCGAATCGTATTAAGCCAAGGTATCAGAGGAAAAAATAATTGATTGAATAATTGATGCATTGATTTAGATACTCAAAAATCGGTGTGTTTAATGTTGAGACTGTTCTCTATCAGTGTGCCAAATTTAATAACTTTTCCGCAAGCGGATCTTTGAGCTGCCATAGACTTCCAGAGCGGAAACGGAAGAAGAACAATAATAAGAATACCAGCGATTACAATACATTTACATTTATGCATTTGGCAGACGCTTTTATCCAAAATGACTTGCATTGCATTATACTATACATTTGTATCGGAGTATGTGCAATCCCTGGGATCGAACCCATGACCTTGGCATTGCTAGTGCCATGCTCTAACCACTGAGCTACAGGAAAGCAACAATAGTTGCCTACAGGTGCTTGGCCCCTAATAATACGATAACAAATACCAGTTTGCAGTATCAAGTAGTATAAGTGCAGGTGAAATAACTGGAAGCACATGACACCGGAAAGTTACAAATAGCTCTCTCGCATTAAAAATAAGGGGGATAAAATGTTTTTCCACAGTATATAGACAGGGGTCCTTGCCGTAAACCAATTAAAAGGTTTTTACTGTTGCATTTTTACTCTTAACATCACAAACATTTTTTACAGTGTAGGTTTGAACATTGTGAGTAGCATTTGTGATGTTTCTGTGTTGGTTTTAATTTGGAGGTGAGTGACCGTGGCGCAGCAGCGTCTAAAGCCTCTCATACTGAACAGATTGGCCGAGCCGCTCCCCTGGTGTTGTGATAACGAGCCGCCTTCCTGCAGGGCTAACTGGACCCAGATGGGCCGAGGGGGCCTCGGAGAGATCCCGTTACGGCTACGGCTGCGAAGGCCCCTCCCGCCGAGCCGTTTGAAGTCTCGTTTTTGGACCAGGGCGAATAAAGCGCCCTCCTCGATAAGCCACTTGATTGAAAAAAGACAGCGTGAAGGTTTGAGTGGGAAATATGATATCGGGCAGGTAACGGTTTGGGGTTTTACGGCCGTCCAAAACAGCAGACGTATATTCAGACATAAGTGCGTTTATGTCACATGAAGAATGTGGGCTTTTATCTTCAGACACAACAGTATGTTTTTCTTTTGGAGTGGTTTCACTTACTGCCACCCCTGGTTTACACACATTCACACACACTGGGTAAAAACGGCTCCTCTGTTCCCTCCTGCACAGGCTTTCAGTGTGGAGATTGATTTTGTTCATGCAAGGATTTTTATTAAATCGCCCCTCGTAGTTTCTCGTAGTTCGTGTACACACACACACACACCTCCACTCTCAGCCCACATGTGGGATCTATTAGCGAGCTACTGTACACCCTGTGTTTCTCTGCAAGCACAGACTTTCAGATTGTTTGAGCATTGATTGACTCATTTTTACACAGGATCTTACACAGGAACATATTTCAAAATGTTTTCAATGATTTTAATTGATTTGCATGATAATACTAGTTTGAAGATTTGACTAAATTTACATTTTTTCTTAATGCATGTTCCTGGACTTGTTCTGCACAATTCATCAGTACGTACACAAAAAAATTAAAACATAAAGTGGCTGAGAAATGACATCACTAGTTCAGCCCCTCCTCTCCAACCATTTTCACCATCTAAACAAATCCTGATGAATAAAATCAAGTCTTTTGTTCTTTTCTAATTGATTATCCTGTTTTACTCTAAAGTATGGATAAAATGTTTCATGCTGACTAAAAGCTCCTTTGGTAGGCCTCCTTTTTTAATAAGCCCTTTATTATATTTATGGCCAAGTCAAACCAATGTTGTCACTTGTGTCACAATTCACTAGTGTTTCTACATGATTTAGTTTTAGTAGGACCAGTGTCTGTTCCCTGCTTCAAAGAATCAGTTGTCCAAATGATATATTCAGACTGAAAACTCGTATTATATTTGTTCATTAGTTGTTTTGAACAACAGTTGATACACACACACACACACACACACAACAAGTTGAATTTTAATGTCAGTGTGGAGGCGATTTATAAAAAGGGGCCAGCAACGTCTGTTCTGTTTACGAAGACTGTCCAAGTTTAACATTGATAGGTCCTTGATGACTTTGTTTTACAAATCTTACATTGAATCCATTTTAACATTCACTATGTTATGCTGGTATGGCAGTCTTAGTGTGAAGGCGAAGACTGCTTTGGTGAAAATAGTTAATACTAGTCGTAAGATTTAAGGAGTTCAGCAGAGTCACCCTGCGGACCTCTATAATCGCCAGGTATTTAGAAAAGCCCAATCCATCTTAATAGTTAGTTCCCATCCTCTCTATTCTGAGTTTCAGTTTTTATCCTCAGGATCTCGGTTAGGATTTCCCTCTGTTAGGAGTATCAGATACAAACATTGATTCATTCCCACTTCTATTTCTCTGTTAAATTCAGGCTTGGTTGTTGTTTGGGCCTGTTGTTGTCTTGAAATTTATTGTAACCTATTGTAAATTCTTTTTTGCATGCTGGTTTTACTGCAAAACCAATTACACTTCGGGGACACAAACAATGAAGATAGCAGTGCGATATGGCTGTATATCAGTATGGCTGTGGGTAATCACAGCGTACTGATCTACAGCCATATCACATGGCTACGAGTGTGATATTGTGTTTATACAGCAATTCAACGGCACAAGTGTGTAAAAACAAAAAACAAAACCCTCTTTTGTGAGGAACTACTTCCTTCCGCCGCAGATTCAAATCTCAAGTTGACAGTTTAATAGAGGGTATGCACGTGACGTCACTGTCGACCGTTATGACTGTGATTACGGCCACTGAGTGGCAAAAGACTGAGCGGCAGCATTGGTTTTCCGCATGAATGCTGCAAAAAACACGAACACATCCAAAATGCTTTGCGACTGACTGTACAAATAGCTTTGACACAAAATCTGAGGTATATTTTTACAGACTGCTGAAAGCTACAGAAAAAGAAGCAAACGGATCACTGCAATTAACAGAAACAGCTGGACTCCAGCAGAGAAACATGTTTTGCAGTTATCATTTTGTGTCAAAATGTTGGATTTTGGGGTAAAATCATACCGTATATATTGTATTGTTTAATATTGTGTTGACAACTCATATCCATGGATTAGGTTTCTTTGACATGTCATAAGAAGCACTTTCGAGCCCAAACTTTAGTGTAATCGTTTGTTTTACTCGTGTTTTCGCAGTTTCCTCTATTAAATCCAGTCATGCAGCAGGTTCTTTTGCCACTCATTCCAGCTGAGGGAGCGTGTTCCGGCGGGAAAGTGACGTCGACGCATACCCTCTATAGTTGAGCCCAAGATCCGTTACTAATTCTAAAACGTCACTTTAGAACTAGTAACTAGTCACTTCATTGAAGCTTATTGTATAATGTAGAGTATGATAATATTATGAGAGAGAGATGGACTAAACGAGTGTATTACCTGCATCTGATATTGTATTCATTCTTCAGGTCGATGTCCATAATATTAAATCCATTATAAATAATCAGTTTGAATGTCTGCTGAGGAAAGCGATATCTTTGTCCTTTTAAAAGTTATGTGGATTTCCCACAGCGCTAAAACAATTCCTTGTTCTGACTCACTCATAAAGAGAGTCTTTGCCGCCATCTAATGGCATAATAATATAACTTTCACTGATACTATTGACGGACCCTTTCTTAATACCAAATACGGCATATTATTTATATAAAATAATATTTATTCAACAACAACATTTAAATTAAGAACAATAGCCATTATAAAAGACATTAACACTAGAAAACAAACACAACCAAGCAAACAATTCAGTCAAATGTACAAAAGCAGCACTCTAGTACAGGATTTAAGTTAAATATAGCCTAAATATAAAGTTATGAAACTTACTTTTCCCCTTAACCCAAATCCTTTTGCTCTGGACCAAGTAATAGATTAATAAAACCAAAGATTGCCTGTTTGATGTATCCCAAATGAATCATATTTTGAACCACTATCTACATAAGAGCCAGCAGCAAGTACCTGAAGGACTGGCTGAGATGAAGCTGTTCTCGGCGGGTACACGAGCTCTGAACGGCTGCTGACGGCCTGGAGCTCGCATCTGCAAAAGCGCCAAAACAAATTGTAAAATAGGCGTTATGTTTAGTCACATAATTGAGGTCTAAATAACTACATTCTTGCCTAAAAAACTCTTAAAACTACATTTCGTGACATAAGAACAGTTGTATTTGAAAAAAATATGATCTATTTTAAATATAAACACTATATTATATATATATATACACATTGCCATCCGAAAGTTTGGAAACGGCCTAGAAAAGTGGGGTTTTGGACAATATTGGCATGAATCCTTTTTAATGTGTGATAATTTTGCACTGATAAGGGACGACACAAACTATGAAAACATATTTTATTACATAAACAGTTTATACATAGAAAAAACTTAAATTTTCGATTCATCAAAATATCCAGCATCAGCAGCTATCTGACCTAAACTGGGTTCTGATTGGGTCATTGTATTCTAAACTTAATTGGCAATCAATTGTTGAAGCTATTAAGGTGTGCTGACCCAAAACTCTTTTACAAACCTGGGCCAAGTTTAAACCAGTAACCAGCATCACAGCTGGCAAAGGGGCGTGTCTGACTTTGACATGTATATATTGCCATTATTATGTAATCAAAATGAAAATTATTATTGCTTGTCTTTAATGATAATGTCAAGTTACTGTAATGTATTTGCTCCAAAAAATGATAAGGATTTATGCTGATATCGTCCAAAACCACACTTTACCAGGGGTGTTTCCAAACTTTTGGAGGACAGTGAATGTGTGTGTTTTAATTTAAATGAATAATAATAAATATATCATGTGGGTCATGTATACTTGAGTCTGACCTACACAATTTTCTAAATTCCCAGTAATTTCGGGCAAAAGCGTAAAAATGAATTCATTTAATTGTATAATAATGAAATCTTTATAGTAATAATTATATCCTCTGTCTTTCTCCCAGGCTGAGACCGCTCCTGATGGTCCAGATGTGGGCTACGGCTCGTTCCATCAGCAGTACTGGTTGGATGGCAGAATAGTAGCCGTGGGGGTCCTGGACATCCTGCCCTCCTGTGTGTCGTCCGTGTACCTCTACTACCACCCCGACTTCTCCTCGCTCTCATTGGGCACCTACTCTGCGCTCAGGTTTGTGTCTCTGTCTGACTGCTGCTCACTAAATCTCATTAATCTTTCAGCTTTTTAGGCTGATAATGTTAATGGTAATTTATCTTTAAGTGTGAATCTGTTGAACATCTGATGCTGAAATTAGTTTTAACCATAAAACAGCTTTTTGGTTACCAGCTTAAACCTTTAACCACTAGGCTACACTACCTCCCAACAAAAGTTTAAAAGCATTAATGTTGCAGATTTTGTCTTTGAAGACGAATATCACAGGAGTGCATCCTGAGCTTTCTGTCCTTTAGTGCAGAATCTTGTCTCTGGTAGAGTTTTCAATGCATCTTATTTTCCAAACACTACCACACGGTTACAGGTCTATATTTCTTTGTCACACATGTGCTTAAATATTTCACATGGGAGGCTCACCTGATTAGGTTACACTTTACAGGAGATGCCAGATGTGTGTGTGTGTGTTTTGGGTGTTTGGAGGAGCCTCATTTCTCACAGAGAGAAGAATAAAAAGAAGGCTGAGGGAGAAGTGGAGATTGTGCCCAGAGCAGCTGGTGTCAGCCGCGGGGTCAGCGTCTTTGTGCTGTTGTGTGTCAGTGTGATTGAGTGAGACCGTCTGAGCGCAGGATGTGACACTGTTCAGTAATGTGTCTCCATGCTGTGCCGGACAGTGTAAATAATGATGAATGGCCAGCAAAGATCAACAAAATGTGTTTCCTCAGAGTTGAAACGTGCTGAAAATTAATTTGCACTCTTAATTCTGTCGAAATCCTTGTTTGAATCTTTTTGTCCTTGGCATATTTTAACCCCTAAATCATTTAATAAATCAGAATATGAATAAATAAGAAATTATATTTTACATAAATAAGTTTATTTAGATCATTTAGATGACATTTCCCTCCAAAAATTCCCATATCAATGGGGGGAAAAATTATCTATATACACTACCGTTCAAAAGTTTGGGGTCAGTAAGATTTTTTAATGTTTTAAAAGAAGTATCTTCTGCTCACCAAGCCTGCATTTATTTGATTAAAAATACAAACAAAAACAGTAATATTGTGAAATATTATTCCAATTTAAATCAGCTGTTTTCTGTCAATATACAGTAAAGTGTAATTTATTCCTGTGATTTTCAGCATCATTACTCCAGTCTTCAGTGTCACATGATCCTTCAGAAATCATTCTGATATGATGATTTGATGCTCAAGAAACATTTATGATTATTATCAGTGTTGAAAACAGTTGTTTACATTTTTATTTCATGATGCTATGATGAATAGAAAGTTCAAAAGAACAGCATTTGTCTGAAATCTCAATCTTTTGTAACATTAAACACGACCGTTCAAAAGTTTGGGGTCAGTAAGAATTTTAATTTTATTTTTGGGGGATAGAAATAAAATTAATCAATACTTTTATTCATCAAGGATGAGTTAAACTGATCAAAAGTTACAGTAAAGACAATTATAATGTTAGAAAATATTCTATTTTAAATAAATGCTGTTCTTTTGAACTTTCTATTCATCATAGCATCATGAAATAAAAATGTAAATAACTGTTTTCAACATTGATAATAATCATAAATGTTTCTTGAGCATCAAATCATCATATTAGATTGATTTCTGAAGGATCATGTGACACTGAAGACTGGAGTAATGATGCTGAAAATTCAGCTTTGATCACAGGAATAAATTACACTTTACTGTATATTGACATAGAAAACAGCTGTTTTAAATTGGAATAATATTTCACAATATTACTGTTTTTGTTTGTATTTTTAATCAAATAAATGCAGGCTTGGTGAGCAGAAGATACTTCTTTTAAAACATTAAAAAATCTTACTGACCCCAAACTTTTGAACGGTAGTGTATGTATATATATATATAAAACTTAAAATAAATGATTGTATTTTAAAAGCAGTATAAAATATAAATACTTCACAGTTTAAGTAGGCTACATTATTTTTATTGAATATGGTTAAAAGAATTTATGGTGAAAATATGCAAACATTATGTGACCCTGGACCACAAAAGCAGTCATAAGGGTCAATTTTTTGAAATTTAAATGTATACATTATCTGAAAGCTGAATAAATAAGCTTTCCATTGATTTATAGTTTGTATTTAAAAATCTGGAGTCTGAGGGTGCAAAAAATATTGAGAAAATCACCTTTAAAATTGTCCAAATGAAGTCCTTAGAAATGCATATCCACTTTTTTGACATATATACGGTAAGAAACCAAAATATCTATATACGGTACTCGATATCCTAATGATTTTTGGCATAAAAGTAAAATTATAATTTTGACCCTTATAATGTATTGTTGGCTATTGCTACAAATATACCCATGTGACTTATGACTGGTTTTCTGCTCCAGATGTCTCAGACATCATGACAAATTCAAATTTTTTGTTTTTTTAATTAAAATTATCTTTAAAACATCCTTTAAAGATGATAAATTTACATTTATTTTTAATACATTACAGTTGTGTTTTTAGTAAACTTGTGTAAATTCATCTCCAATAATGGTTAGACATTGTGTTGTGTAGATTCAGGAAATATGGTCCACACATCTCCTGCTCTCTGTGTGTGTGTGTGTGTGTGTGTGTGTGTGTGTGTGTGTGTGACATTAATATTAAGCAGACGTCTTGTCTGTGGTGAGCGCTGTGGCATAATTGGCTTGTGTAGGGGTGTCAGTCCTCTGAAGAGGAGATAATGGAGGCTTCAAACTGCTGCCAGCGCGAGCGGGTGGGGACTGGGGTTCAAATCGAGGAGGGGGGGGAGCTGCCCTTTCTTTCTGTCCCTCTTTCTTTCTGTCCTTCTTTTTTGTGAATGGGTTCTACAGCCTCTTCTTATCCGTCTCTCATTCATGGAGAGCCAGGCTTTGTCACCAGGGGATGGGAACCCGGGAACCTGGCAGCGACCGCATGACCTTCCTGCACCTCGCTGTTTGTCGTCGCTCCTTTTCCCTTCTCTATTTTCCTCTTTCATTTTCCACTACTTTTATTTTGCTTTGGCTTCTCTCTCTTCCTCTCCTTTTCCCCGCAAAAAAAAATAAAAAAAGATTTCTCCCCACTAATTTTTGGGAAGACAGAGAGATTGAGGTGTACAAAATGCAGGAGAAGAGAGAAGAAAGAGCAGGATTTATTTATGGAAAAGAGAAACATGTTTGTGCTGGGAATAAAGCGAGAACTGAAAAGAGAGAGAGAGGATTGCTCGCAGGAGGAAGTATAAATCTCCTCTATTTTTCCTCCTGTTTTTATTTTCTCAGCTCCCTTTTGTTTTTCTCCTTTCCTCTTTTTCAGCACTTCCAGATAAACATTTAAATGGCTGTTTATGAGAGGAAACAGTTGATCTGATCCGTATGCAGCGAGTCAGTTGATGTTTTATCTACTGTTAATAGTTATTAAAGGATTAGTTCACTTCAGAATTCAAATTTCCTGATAATTTACTCACCCCCATGTCATCCAAGATGTCTTTCTTTCTTCAGTGAAACAAAAAGAAATGAAGGTTTTTGATGAAATCATTCCAGGATTTTTCTCCATATAGTGGACTTCACTGGGGTTCAACGGGTTGAAGGTCCAAATGTGAGTTTCAGTGCAGCTTCAAAGAGCTCTACATGATCCCAGACGAGGAATAAGAGTCCGATCTAGAGAAACCATCGGACATTTACTAAAAAAATTAAACATTATATACTTTTTAACCACAAATGCTCGTCTAGCACTGCTCTGTGATGCTCCACGCATGACGTAATCATGTTGGAAAGGTCACGCGTGATGTAGGTGGAAGTACCGCAGTAGGGTGAAAAACTCCATCTCATTTTCTCCTCCAACTTCAAAATCATCCGACATCGTTGTTTTACCTTTTTTTGTAAAGGGTGTTTGACTTAGTCTTTGACGTTCGCTTTGTAAACACTGGATCGGTACTTCCGTGACCTTTCTAACATGATTACGTCATGCGTTCAGCATCACAGAGCAGTGCAAGATGAGCATTAGTGTTTAAAATGTGTATAATTTTTATTTTTTTTAGTAAATGTCCGATGGTTTCTCTAGATAAGACTCTTATTCCTCGTCTGGGATCATGTAGAGCTCTTTGAAGCTGCACTGAAACTCACATTTGGACCTTCAATCCGTTGAACCCCAGTGAAGTCCACTATATGGAGAAAAATCCTGGAATGTTTTCCTCAAAAATCTTAAATTTTTTCTTGTTTGACTGAAGAAAGAAAGACATCTTGGATGACATGGGGGTGAGTAAATTATCAGGAAATTTTAATTCTAGAGTGAACTAATCCTTTAAAAACCCTGTTTAAAAAACTAAAAATCTTGTTTAAATAAAAACCCTGAATAAAGCCCTTTTATTGTCAATTGATTGGTTAAGAAGATTAAAATTGGAAGTGTCATATCTCTAAATATCACAAAATCACAAAAGATAAAGTCTGCAAGAGTAAGTGAATGTCTTATTTACCGGCCAGTCTATAAATGTTACAGTGATTTTATCAGTGGATATTTGCAGAATTAAATCAGCATTACATTCTCTTCACAGACTTTAACCACATCACTCTTTATATCAAACTAACGAAGCCTGTAAAACATGATTTCTGCTCTCGTTCTCTCTGCAGGGAGATTGCCTTCACCAGGCAGTTGCAGCAGCAGTCGCCCAAACTCGCCTACTACTATCTGGGTTTCTACGTACACTCGTGTCCCAAGATGCGCTATAAGGTACGTCTCTGAACCGACATCAACCTTCATTTCTGTTCATCTTCTGTTTGCCCGGGTCAGCATCATCTAATCTTGCTGGAATAACCGAACGCCGATGTACTGCGATTTTTTTTTTTTTTGCAACGAAATAACTGAAAGCTTCTGCACTTTCCTGAATGTTAAAACAAGATGCATCAAAAACAAGTCATTCTAGCGGGAGCAAGTGTTCACTTCCTTAAATGTTTTATATGCGTGTGTAGTCTCCATCACACGTTAAGACACGAGGCAGGCCGCAGTGGTTGTATAATCGGCGGGTGGCTCTCTGTTTGGAGCTGAAGTAGACACCTGTTAAAGGTGTTAATCTCTGTCGTCCGCCAGCATCACACCTCTGCGCTCGGGTGCTGCTGTGATCTGTTTCTCTCATTACTGCTTCCCAAAGACTCGCCCTGGAGCGACCGCTGTGCCACACTTCTGGAAACCTGCCTCCGCCACAGGAAATATCTCTTCCCCTTTTCCTGTGAGATGGTACAGTAGAGATCAGTGTTATTTTAGTTTTATTTGTGTACTATTATAGTATAATATTTTCAGTTTTAATCATTTTAGTACTTAATAATTTTCATTAAGTTTTTCTTCTAATATTGATATTTTATTTTGTTTCAGCTTTAATTAGTTTCCATTTTTTTGGCTTCTATTGTAGTTAACAATAACAACACTAGGGAGGAGTGAGGAAAGGCATTGAAAACACATTATCTCTTACAGTCTTTCAGTACTTATATAGTCATGGATGTTTTAGAATGCCACTCAAGAGCTGTTACTCTTCAGTTTGGTTTGAGACACCTTCAACTCAATTCATTTGGATGTAACAATCGTTTTCGACCTATTAATATTTGCCAAAAATGCAACACTTGTAACACACCTTTAACAAGTCTTCATTTTCTTTCCTCTTGCTTTTTGAGGGCTTGCATTGGTGGTAAAAGTTTAGTTTGAGTGGATTGGCACACATGACTGGGCAATATTTGAGGCAAGCTATTACTGTTGAGCATCTGGTGTATTTGAATGACTAAACATGTTTTTTATTTGTTTTACAAAATGGTGTAAAGTTGAAATTATTTCTGTAGTAATTGGTGGTAATTATTTTCTGCTACCAATATTTCTGCTACCATCCATCCATCCAATCGTTCCATCCATCGTTCCATCCATCCAATCGTTCCATCCAATCGTTCCATCCATCCATCCATCCATCCATCCATCCATCCATCCAATCGTTCCATCCATCCATCCATCCAATCGTTCCATCCATCCATCCATCCATCCATCCATCCAATCGTTCCATCCATCATCCATCCATCCAATCGTTCCATCCAATCGTTCCATCCATCCATCCAATCGTTCCATCCATCCACCCATCCATCCAATCGTTCCATCCATCCATCATCCATCCATCCATCCAATCGTTCCATCCATCCACCCATCCATCCAATCGTTCCATCCATCCATCATCCATTCAATCGTTCCATCCATCCATCATCCATTCAATCGTTCCATCCATCCATCATCCATTCAATCGTTCCATCCATCAATCCATCCATCCATCCATCCAATCGTTCCATCCATCCATCCATCCATCATCCATCCAATCATTCCATCCATCGATCCGTCCGTTCCATCCATCCGTTCCATCCATCCATCTGTTCCATCCATCCGATCGTTCCATCCATCCATCCAATAGTTCCATCCATCCATCCATCCGATCGTTCCATCCATCCATCCAATAGTTCCATCCATCCAATCGAGGGCTGCACGATATTGGAAAAAATTGACATTGCAATATTTAGTTTTTCTGCGATATGAAAAAGTTCTCCAGATGATTGGAATAGCTCTATTTGGAAAGATTAGATCATTCTCGGATGATTGGTGTGATTTTGTAGGCGAGTAAACATGCATAGAATATAATAAACAAATTACAATCATAGATAAATATAATAGAACAAAGATACAAATGAAATAAATAGTGCATATTTTTCAGGTAAGTCTGACAGTATTCAGAAATTGAACAGAATTAATCTGTGTTAAAACTGTGTTGATTAACATTCATGACAGAAAGCAGCAGGAATATTAGGCTTCTGTCACTTTAAGAACGAACGCACGGCGCAGATCCAAAATACTGTTACACATCCGGTTTTCTTTCTCAATTGTTTGGTTCACCTAAGCCATAATCAATTGTGTTTACAAAGATAGTTGATCTTTTACGTGCATTTTGACAGTTTTTTTTAATGCATGTGTCCGTTCTGGCACAAATAGACGCGGAAGAGAACGGCATTCTGTGATCACTTGGATTTGGCACGTCTCTCTCTCTCTCTCTCTCTCTCTCTCTGTCTGTGTGTGTGCACATAAAACAGCCGCACGTTCAGAATTGAGCTCTCTTTCGCGTCTTCATGCGCTCAAATGGTTTGTTGTTTACACTGACAGGACCTAAAAGTCGTTCAAATTAGAAACTTTCATTTGTATGATGGTCAAACTTTGCAATTATTCTGAAATCACGTGCGTTTTGAACCGTGGTCCGTACGGACAATCCCTATACTAGACATCGCACATCCAGCTATGTGACTATCATGGATGCGATTTCCATGCTAAAACGATATATCGTGCAGCCCTAGTTCCATCCATCGTTCCACCCATTGTTCCACCCATTCATCCATCCATCATTATATTGTTCCATCCATCCATCCATCCAATCCATCCATTAATTCAATCATTCCATCCACGTGCGTTTTGATCTGTAGTGTTTGGTCCATCCATCATTATATTGTTCCATCCATGAATCCATCCATCCATCCATCCGCGTTTTGATCCGTAGTGTTTGGTCCTTTATCATTCTATCGTTCCATCCATCATTATATTGTTCCATCCATGAATCCATCCATAAATCCATCCATGAATCCATCCATCCATCCATCCATCCGCGTTTTGATCCGTAGTGTTTGGTCCTTTATCATTCTATCATTCCATCCATCATTATATTGTTCCATCCATGAATCCATCCATAAATCCATCCATGAATCCATCCATCCATCCATCCATCCGCGTTTTGATCCGTAGTGTTTGGTCCTTTATCATTCTATCGTTCCATCCATCATTATATTGTTCCATCCATCATTATATTGTTCAATCCATCCATCCATCATCATTCTATCGTTCCGTCCGTCCATCCATCCATCGTTTTGTACTGCAAACTGACGCTTAGATCTGCCTCCATTTAGTTGGCAACGTCCAACTGCGTATGATCAAATCAGTTCCTGAAAGGACTAAATCAAGCCATGCCCTACCTTTTTTTTATTTTTTTTATTCCAGAAGTCGTTTCACTTGGATATACGTCACAATAGGGAATAAAAGACTATCGCAACTTCGGTTTCATGCCGACTTCGCTCACTAGGGGATTTTTTTTAGCATTATTTCATAGTTTTAGCACTGCCAACCTCAAGTCATTTGACAACACAAAATGTTCTTAAATTTTGCTGGAACACTCTGAATTGTGGAAAGCTAATATATTTGACTTGCAGTGAACCCAGCGTCAGACTGACCTGCAGAATTCATCAGGGCTATCTCAATATCACACATCGCATGCTTGATTTTCAGCCCTTAAGCCTCTAGGTGCGGACAGGCCATGGAAAATGTTGAGGTATGCTTCCAGATTTGGCTCTGTTGTGTAGCTTATTGAGTTTCTGACACCGTTAGCTGTTCCTGCGACGTGTTCCGCAGCCTCGCACTTGGCTCGTAGTTGGTTTTCAGCATCTTTTGCGAACAAGGGACTTGGAGCTGTGTTCGAGCTGGGCCGCAGGATGATGGGAAAGCGGTCCAGCGGGAACTCAGTGTAAGTGCTTGCACAGGTGTGGCTGAGCGTAAAGCGTGTTGGCTGTCGCTCGACTGAGACGAGGGAGATGCTAGGCAACTGAACAGCTGATTCATATATGATGGGCGGGGATTGTGAGAGAGGAAAAGAATGTAAATAAAAGTGACGGCCTGGCCCTGAGCTGAAAGTGAGGAAGAGGGAACATACAGTATGCAGCTGTAGAAACTATTAGCAGTTGAGGAAGAGGTCAGAGCTACTGTAGTTCACGGTGTCACGTGATAGTGTTATCAGAGAGGAAGACAGCCCACATCTGTATTTAAACATTCCTCTCTTTAAACAAATTGGAAATATGATAATTCTATCATCATTTACTCACCCATTGCTTCAAAATCTCATTCTTGCTCATGTTCAATTCAAATATGGCTTCTCAAGAGACGCAGCACCATGTTTGATGTCATTGTCAAATCTGGCATGACGGGATTGATGCAGCACCTGTAATGGCACTTTTCACAAGATGTGATATACTGTAAGTCTCCAGAATGTGTCTGTGAAGTTTCAGCTCAAAATCCCCCACAGATCATTTATTATAGCTTGTCAAATTTGCCCCTATTTGGGTGTGAGCAAAAACACGCCGTTTTTGTGTGTGTCCCTTTAAATGCAAATGAGCTGCTGCTCCCGCCCCCTTTCCAGAAGAGGGCGGAGCTTTAACAGCTCAACAACAACAAAGCTGGAGAATCTCACGCAGCCAAAATGACGAAAGTGTTCAGCCTTACATTGTTCAAACCGGAGTCGACACTGATGGAGAGACTCAGAAGTTACAACTTTTAGAATGAAGCTGGACGAATGGTTAGAGAATAAAATTGCTGGCCTTTGCAAATAAATATATTGTAAACAACCGTACACAGTTTTTCAAGACAATCACCTTTTACACTGTTCTTTACAAACGTGTGGTTATACAGTATATAAACAAGGTTTAAAACAGATGACAGACATCTGGGGCCCTATAATACACCCGACGCAAGGTGCAGCGCAAGTGTGTTTGCTAGTTTGCGTCCGGCGCCGTTCGCGTTTTCCCGTTCAGCGCCACGTCCTTAAATTAGTAAATGCATTTGCGCCAGTTAGTGCGCCCATGGGCGTGCTGGTCTAAAGAGGTGTGTTCAGGCGCATTGCCGGCGCATGCTATTTTAAGGAGCTGAAAATAGACTGCGCCATAGACCAACTCAAACCTGGTCTAAAGTCTAAAGTCAATGTCGCAATATTTTTTTGTTAGAGCGCATTGGTAGAAACTGCGCCTCTGAGCGCGTCCACAGTGCGCGTTGACTTTGCTTATTACACACAGGGATGCGCATCACACAATCATGCCAAATATTAAAAACAAAAGGATTACAGTGTAAACGAATATTATTGTGTAGGCTACATAAATATAAAAATGTAATGATGAATTGTCTTCCGCCATTTAAATAGCAATCCGCCATGGCGCGAGCGCTTCTCGCTCTTAAAGGGAATGGGAGAGGACACTCTGATTGGTTTATTGAACGTTACGCCCATTACTCATTAAGAGAATAGGGACAACCCATTTCAAAAATGCGCCCCGGCGCACGGACCGTTTTTCCGTCGTTAAAATAGCAAAAGTGGATTTGGACACGCCCTGAGTGCACCTGCGCCGTGCGCTTTACACTTTGCGTTTAGATCGTTAAAATAGGGCCCCTGGTCTCTAAGACAACAATAGCTTTAGCTGCATTTGTTGTGGAACTGGTTAAGAGGCACATTGACTGAAATGGCGATTTGCTCAAAAATCTTAAAAAATAAACAGTGTGACACTTACTTCTAATGGAGGATCATGAACAGTTGGTACAGATCCATCCTTGAGTACCACCTTTTGAGTTGCCCCTCGTTATTTGCGCGGACATAAACTCATTTAGGGGCACATTACTTTCAAAAAGATTAAAGAATAAAGATAATGGTGGAAAAAGTCCATGAAGAATTCACTTTTAGAAAGGCTAATAATGACATTATGACCTTTTATATGTATTAGTTAATTTATTTAAAATTGAAAATTATTTAATTTATCAAATACTTATATTTATAAATGGCACCTATTTTGTAGAATGACCCATTATTGTTTCTCACAGCTACAGAACATATCTTCATATTAGAAAGCATGACATAATTTCCCCATCTCAAACCTTCGAGCATCTCTGCAATGCAGCAGTGAGTGTAAAGCCTCTGGGTGTCTTAATTCACTGTTTCTCTGCACTGCAGTATCGTGTTCGTCTACTGAAACTTTCAACCTCAGGCTGTATCTGTAGTCCTGGAAGTTGTTTGTGCATCTGTCTTTCTCTCTGTTTCTGTCTTTGTTGGAGTCTCTCCGTGGAGCCGGTTTCTGCAGAGCTGTGCGTGTGGAATAGTGAATAGAGCTCGGTTGGAGCCCAGCTCTCGCTCTTCTGTATGGGTAATCTCTCCCAGCGCAGCTCTCACATCAGAGGATGAGTGCCACTCACCCCTCTCATTCACCTCCTGCCATTGTGCTCTGAGAGATTAGTCTGGGGTTAGAAGGTTGTCTGTTTCTCACCTACATCCAAAACCCACTTTTTAAATCGCTTAATAAAGGAAAAGTTCACATAAAAATGAAAAACTCACATCGTTGCAAATCCAAATGGGCTTCTTTCTTTGTGAAGCCGGTGCTTGGATTGAAGCTTTCAAGGTTCAAAAAGGACACAAAAGCATCATAAAAGTACGATCTGAACTCATATGATAGCTTTGTGTGAAAAACCAAGGTGAAGACAAAAAAATACACTGATAATCATCCTCAATAGATGTTTAAATGCATTGATTTTTGTCAATAAGAATGAATGAATCTGTTTATATAGACTCTAAATGTTGCAATCCGACTCACATATTCGTTTACATGGGCATTACATGAATTCTTCATGTATTTTTGAATCTGAACGAGAATATAGTCCGATTCAAGTGTTTACATGCTTGTTTTTTCCCTGTTGATCAGATTATTTCATATCTACACCATCTGATCAAAACTTCATTCAAATCCTTGGAGGTGTTTACATTTTTCAGTCTGATTGAGGCATCAATCTGATTATAAACATTATTTGGGTGCGTATAAACATAGCTAATGAGTTGTGACTATCAATCATTGAATCATTAAGTTATACTTATTCATTAATCATTAAGTTATTCGTAAATGAATCATTGAATAAACAAGGAACCAATTCATTTATAAGATTCTAAAAGAGTAATTTGCTCATGAATCTTCTCTCATAATCGGTTACGAATGTGTTTTCAGTGAATAATGTCTTAAATTTTTGGTCACAGAGTGATTGTTTGACTTCAGAAGAGTTGTATAAACTGCTTCCATGATGCTTTTATGGTGCTTTTGCATCCGTTTTGAAGCTTAAAAGCCCCGGCCAGCATTAATTGTAATTGCTTGAAGAGCATGAAAAAGTCTTAAAATTCTCTTTTTGTATTTTGCGGAAGGATTTGGAAAGACTTGAGTGTGAGGAAAAGATGCCAGAATGTTCCGTGTTCCTTGAACACAAAGGCATATGGTATTATTGTGGCCGTCCTGGAATGCCGTCTTGAAATTCATCTCGGTGTGTTGTTTCAGAATGACCCCCTGCACCTCTGCTAAGAGCACAGCACCCGCTGCGATTCGTCAAAGCCCCTGCGCTCTCATGCTCTGCCCTGCTTAGAGCTCAAATCCATCCCATTAGAGCAGGGAACACTGTGTACCCCTTACTGTGTCTGTGGGACGCTCACACAGAGCTCGTTTTTCTATTCCAATGCACTACTTTTCCATTGTTTTTCTATGTTAAGGATGCGTATGACCGTTATACGGACCGTTATAAGTCGCGTCTTGCGTCTTTTGCAGCGCCGCATCTTTAAGACGCTGTGTCGAGTTAAAAGAATTTCAACTTTTACACGCAGCACCACTCATCAATGTCAGTTCCAAAACAGTGGACCAATCGGAAGAACTCGGAGGCGGGGCAAGCGTTGCAAGCTTCTGTTTACAGTAGCAAATTGGCATGGCAACTGTTTTAATTGACGGCAACATGGCGGAGGAGGCCATAGCCAGTGCGTTTTTTATTTTTTCCTTGTCAAAAATAGTATCTACCTATTCTGCTGTTTGCCTATTTCTATTATTTTCGTTATTGCATCACGTCTCAAAAGCGCGTCTCGAGACCCTTGCGTTCTGCGCTGCATAGTTTACTGAAACTATGGTACTGTGGCAGAAATACTCAAATGTTTTTACCTTCTCGTTTCAGGGTTCATGATAACTTTTGAGAGTGAAATTCAAGGACTTATTTAAAGTGCTTCACACTTTTTCCTGCACTTAAAAATTTCAATTTTAATGTTATTTTTAATGTGATGATTTGTAAAACTAAAAGTTTAAAGATGAAAAAAAATATATAACTTCTAGGCAAACAAACACTTTAAAAAAAGAAATGAAATTATCACTAGATGGCGGCACAGGAGCACTTATTGACTCCCTAAAATATGAAAAAGTAGGAAAAGTCTCATGAAAAACAAAAACTTTACTTCAAATTGTGACTGAATTACACAGAAAGCAAGTAAAGAGCGCTCCTTTTATAATCACTGAAGTTGAGTATGGTACATTTAATAAGAGTAGAATATTTACATTCTTCCCTATATAAATGCTTTAGCACATTTTTATGTTAATTTTATCTGCATCTCAATTCAAGCACAGTGCTTTACTGTCACATTTCCAATAAATAAACATGTAATATTTAGAGATGTTCCAATACCCCTTTTCCATTCCCGATACCGATTCCGATACCTGAGTGTGTATCTGTATATATATATATACTACTAGCCCTGTATGAATTGATAGAATTATTTATGGTGTGCTTCAGACTTATCCCTTAATAAAACAAGAACAAATACATACAGTGAGCTAGAGTATTTTTATTATCTGACATACATTTGTCAGTTATATTATTTATTTATTTTAAGTGAAAAAGAACTTCAAATGCAGCCACAAATCTAACACTGTAAACTGAAAAAGGTATATTAGTTTTACAATATAACTATAAAAACAGTGCAACAAATAAATCTAGGAATATAATCATATAAGAAAATAATCTCTTTAAAACTTGAAGTCCAGAAACAATTTTGTTAAATAAAAATCTCACGTTTTCGACGACTGACAGCAGCTGGTCATCCAGAACAATAAACCCGACAATTTTGTCGGTTATCTTTATTTGTCTTTTGAAAACTTTTCTCTTTGTTTGAATGAAGCTGGCACGCCTCATCCTTCTCCGTCTTAAGCGCGTCAAACGCCCAAATCGCTCAATTCGCGCCGCAGGAAGTCAATTCGCGCCGCAGGAAGTCAATTCGCGTCTTTGCATTGACTTAACATGTAAATCACTCGCGCTTATCGCTTCATTCGCGTCTGGTGTGAACGCAGCCTTAGCCTTTCTGTAACCATCGTGTTGCGCGGGGGGACCCGTCTTCAAATGCTTTATTAAGTTATTTGTGTTAAAGTTGCCAATACTTGTGCCACTCGAAATTGCAGCATTGCATATGAGACATGTCGCCGTTTTACTGGTCTGAAATACTGCCAAACAGCAGACATACTGCTAGGCGTTTTCACTTCTCCGCTGCTCTAAACAGTGGTTGCTTGTGGCAACAGCACAACTTCCTGTGTGTGCATTCTGAGCCGCGAAGAAGAATTGATTTCCGATTTGCTGCGTTAAGCAAAGATAGCGGTCACAACTAGGTATTGTTTAAGAAAATAGTATCGGATCGGTACGTGAGTTTAATTACTCGCCGATACCGATGCCAGAATTTTTTGTGGTATCGGTGGTATTTCCGATACTAGTATTGGAATCGGAACAACCCTGGTAATATTATTAGTAACTGAACTTATTAATGCCAAACAATAGTAATGATTAAAAAAACCCACAGCGCCACCTTCTGTGGAACTTAGTGGCACCAGCGCCACTGCTCTCAAATGTTAGTCTGGAGCCTTGTGGGTTATGGTGAGAATACTTTTATTATACAGAATATATTATTTAGTTGTTTTGGAAGAAGGACTGGAGCAGACTGTAAACAAAAACAAGCAGACGCAACGCCAAGAACTTTAGCTGGCCTCCGTTTAATCTTCACTGGTCACAAAGGCAGTGGTTGGAGTCCTTTCAGGAGACTGCACCCAGTGCCAGCCAGCTCCATTTCTCTTACTGCAGTCGAGCCAGACCGCCGTCCAGTTCGAGACGTGACTTCCTGGCCCTGCCGGGTCCATTCTGTGTCTGAGACTCTGATGGCTGTTTGGCCCTCGACTGTGCCCGAGCTTTCAGGCTTCTGAATGTGTCTAATGGGGTGGAATGAGCAGGTCTGTGGGGTTCTGGCGAGAGAAGCGTCCCCTCTCCACCCTCCCTACACCTGCCTCCCTCTCCATCCACCAGGTGTTTCCCAAAGCTTCCTGTGAATTCCACATCCAGGCCAAAGGAAACAAGCGTCTGAGAACTGTATTGGGGTCTCTTTGTATGTTTGTGTGCGGGCTGCCGGTCATCTGGAGAGGCTTTTCATTAGTCTTAAGAGCCGCTTGCCGCTGAGTTAATGTAGGAAACCTGAGGAATTTCAGTGGGTGAAACGGATAATGCTTGCACTGTTCTCAGGCCAACCTTGATGCAAATGTGCCACCATTAATCATGCATATCTTTTAAAACATAAATGTTTCGTTTAATAGATGTTGCATGATTGTAAGACTCCAGACCCTCTGAAAGGACCCCTGTTTGGCAGGTAGGTTTCTTAAAGCAATGTAAAAGTCCCTCTAGTGTAGTCAGGAGGGATAGCGCTTATGCTGTCCTACACTTCTTTGGTTGACTGTAAGCTTTCATCTGGAACAAATATGCTGAATCGGACCGGGCCAAGAGCTGACAGAACATTTAATGAGTTAATTATCATGCATTAACTTGATGCATGCGTTGTAAACTCTCTGTAGCTGTATTTGTAGCATGAATACCAGAATAGACAACATCTGTTCATGTTTTTCAATGTTATATTTAGCTTTGATTCTTAGAAACATTTTGTCTTTAATATTTATTGACTTTTGTCTGCCTCCCTTTTCCCCCCTCCCCTGCTTTGCATGGGGCTTTGTGATGTTGCACAACATTTTATTTATTTTTTTTCTTTGTATTTTAGGATCAAGATTGTTCCCAAGTGTCTGTTCTAGTTGTCCTTAGTTTCAGTGACATTAAAGGATTAGTTCACCCCCATGTCATCCATGATGTTCATGTCTTTCTTTATTCAGTCGAAAAGAAATGAAGGTTTTTGAGGAAAGGACTCAAAGGACTCTACACGATCCCAGACGAGGAATAAGAGTCTTATCTAGAGAACTTTGGTACTTCTGTACTTCCGCCTACGTCTCACGTGACCTTTTAACATGATGCGTGGCGCATCACAGAGCAGTGCAAGAAGAGCATTTGTGGTTAAAAAGTATATCATTTTTATTTTTTTTATTAAATATCTGATGGTTTCTCTAGATAAGACTCTTATTCCTCGTCTGGGATCATGTAGAGCTCTTTGAAGCTGCACTGAAACTGACATTTGGACCTTCAACCCGTTGAACCCCAGTGAAGTCCACTGAGGCTACACCTCACTTTCACTTCACTTTTAAAGGGTTAGTTCACTCCCCAAAAAATTCTGTCATTACATAATATAACATTGGAAATATAACAGCCAGCATTCAGACGTAAACACAGAAGCTTCACTATGTCAACTGCATATGACAACAGTTCAAATTGTTGAATAAACTCGTTACTTTTTGTGCGCAAAAACAAAACAATAGTACTCTCATCTCTTCATAACATTAAGGTTGAACCACTGTACATGGACTATTTTAACAATGTTTTTAATACCTTTCTGGACCTCAAAAGGTGCAATGACATTGCTGCACATGTGTGGTTCAGAAACCCTCGGATTTCATCAAAAATATCTGAATTTGTGTTCTGAAGATGAACGGGTGTGGAGTAATTAATGACAGAAATGTCATTTTTGGGGGAACTAACCCTTTAAAGTTATGTAATGTTGAACTGTATAGTTATTCTTTATTATTAAGTTCAGTAATTTAGTTTCCATTAAATAACAAGCACAAATGGTGCAGGACAAAGTCGTAGAGCTAAAAAAAGAGGCATTGATGTTTTGGTCTATTTATTAACGGATCCTGGAAAAAAAAAATCCCCAAAAATATTAAGCACAACAGCTATTGATAATAATCATAAATGTTTCTTGAGCATCAAATCATCATATTAGAATGATTTCTGAAGGATCATGTGACACTGAAGACTGGAGTAATGATGCTATTTTTAAATTGTAATATTATTTAATTATTTCACACATTATTGCAGCCTTGGTGAGCAGACTAACATAAATGTCAGGTATGTTTGTAGTGTTGTCAGGTCTTTGGAACTAAAGTCTAGTGTTTTCAGCATGCTAAACCACATGACAGACTTGTTTGTCCATTGGAAAAACAAGCATTGCTTTTGAGAATCAGATTTCCCACCGTCATGTGATTTTCCAGGTCTTGAAAATCCATAAATTTCTGCACAGATTTTCTAGTTATTCTCAGTGCTAAAATATTTAATTGGCTATAAAACGGCCTAATGAATTATTCTGTCCATCTTTATTTTAGTCGATCTAGAAGTCATGGAAATTGAGTGATCAAAAGGAGCGGGAATGTGTGCATGTGGTGTTTGCAGTCACAAAAGAGCCTTCTCATCTAATCACTACATCTCTATAATAGAGTCCTCATCCTGTCTGCTGTACGTGTTTCTGTATCTCGCTCTCTCGTATAAATCCTCAGGAATGTCGAGGCAGGTGGGAACAAGTGCTCCGTCTCTTGCTCTCGCCACTTCTAGTGGGGAGTGTGTTGTATGTGTTTGCTTTGCTTGTGCACACATGGTCACACATGCTTGTGCGTATTTTTGTCTAGCCATTGAATTGATTAAACTTAAAACCAAACTATCTCAAAAAAGTTCAAACTTACACCTAGTGAGCTGCTTGCATCATAGGAGCAAACAAATAAAAGCCAATCCAAGTAGGTTTTGAGACACTTTTTCTTCAGCAGAAGCCTTTTTTCTGTATGCTTGCAAAATCCAAGCCATCTCAACTTTTCCAAACTCGTGCTCCTTTCTTTACCATCTCTGTGCCCGTCCCATAAACCACACCATCACGCCAGCATGAAGCGCTAAATGAAACGATAGGAAATGAGGGCTTGAAATGAAAGAAAGTGGTCTGAGAGAAAAATAAACAATTACTACACATTTAGTTTGGCATGTTCTGCCCTTTCTCCTTTTTTCTCCTCATCAAAGCGCCTTTGAAGCGCGCTGTGTTCTGCAGCGTAATCTCTTTCTCTTGTTTTTCTTTCATTAATACGCCACGGCGCTGTGGAACTGTCAGTTACCCGTTTAAATGTGGTCCTCACTTTCGTTAGGTGCTGTTGAGATTGAATTTGTGATTGTGGTGCATGTCAGGACAGGGAAAAGACCGAAAGATTCCAGCGTCAGGGTCTCACTGCCTGTCCGAAATCATTTCCACAGGCTTCTGCAAGTGTGATCTTGTTAGTGTAGGACTGAAATGTCAAAATATGGTAGGTAAGCTATAGCAAAAAGCCAATGTTCTAGCTCCTTTTTTTTTTTTTTGTACCCCCAAAACCCATATGCTGTTATTTTTGCATGGAGATTTTTAAACGGATCCAAAAAGCAGAAGCACATTTAATTTTTGGGTGAAGAATTCCTGTTATGCTGCACTAATTTAACATTAAAATGCTGTTCATGAACTCTGTTCCTCTCTTCGCTCTATTACAGTCGTGCCCTGCAGCACCAAACCACCTCGGGCGCCTTTTTTTACCTCTCAGTTCTTCAGTAACGCTCTCTCTCTTCGCCTGATTTTCACCCTTCCCCAAGTCCACCGTTGGCTGCCAACCTGACAGAAGTTGCTTTTTGATTTGGTTCAGCTGAGACCACCAACAGCGAGGCGTATGAGGGAAAAGTTTGTTTGAATTGGGGTTTGTTTCTTCTCTTTTCTCTCTCCCTTCTGTACAGTGTAAGTTTGGACATCAGTAGAAGCCAGCACGAGGGTCTTGATCCAATTAGTAAAAAAATACTCCCTCATCTAGCAAACTCTGTGTTGATCTTTGTGGCGGTGCACGGCTGTGTTCTCTAGCTGATCTGTTTTTAAATGTTGCTTGTGATTTTGTATACAATTATTTTCAACGTACACTGAACTTTACTTTTATTCAACAAGAATGCGTTAAATCAGATTAGAAATGACAGTAAAGACATTTATGTTTCTATTTGAAATAAATGCTGTTCTTTTAAATGTTCTAAAAAAATATAATGTATCGCAAAAATCTAAAGCAGCTCAACTGATTTCAACATTGATAATAATCAGAAATGTTTCTTGAGCAGCAAATCATCATATTAGAATGATTAATTATGCTGAAAATTCAGCTTTGATCACAGGAATAAATACTATATATTCGGGTCATTGACGAAGGTTTTTAAAAGTGTAAAAAAAAAAAAGGAAATATGGTTAATTTTGAAGTTTTATTAAGTGTTAACAATGAGATTATGTGGTTTTTATCATCAATTAACACTGATTTTGTCATTTTTTTTTACAAGATGGACAAAATTTGTCCCAAAAAAGTCATTGTTTAATTTTACCGAATGACACTTTTGGTTATACTGAATAACGATATTTTCNCTATTTGAAATAAATGCTGTTCTTTTAAATGTTCTAAAAAAATATAATGTATCGCAAAAATCTAAAGCAGCTCAACTGATTTCAACATTGATAATAATCAGAAATGTTTCTTGAGCAGCAAATCATCATATTAGAATGATTAATTATGCTGAAAATTCAGCTTTGATCACAGGAATAAATACTATATATTCGGGTCATTGACGAAGGTTTTTAAAAGTGTAAAAAAAAAAAAAGGAAATATGGTTAATTTTGAAGTTTTATTAAGTGTTAACAATGAGATTGTGGTTTTTATCATCAATTAACACTGATTTTGTCATTTTTTTTTTTACAAGATGGACAAAATTTGTCCCAAAAAAGTCATTGTTTAATTTTATCGAATGACACTTTTGGTTATACTGAATAACGATATTTTCAAACAATGTTAACAGGCTGATATCTATCTAGCTAGCAAAAGGACAATCAAACATTAATTTTTTTTTTTGTCCAAAGGCCTTAATAATAATAAAAAACAAAGATATGACATCCAAAGTATGTAAGGTAGATCTCTTTTATTGAATCCAAAAGGTTTTAATTATATTCTGCTTCATATAAAGGTATTTTAAAGATTTTGAAGTGTGAAAAGGTCATTCATTTTAACTGTCAAACCGTGATTAAAATATCTTAAAATGTAATAAATGTATATATTTTTTATTCTGGCATGATTTTATATCATCATATATCAACTAGTGTTGTCACGATACCAAAATTTTGACTTCGATACGATACCTAACTTAAATATCACGATACCGATACTTAAACGATACTAAGGCAAAAACCTAAAACAGCAGGAAAAGTAAATTAATAACACATGACAGAACTTCATTCTTCACCAGTGTGCAGGCTGATCATTCTGGATTTGAGCTTCATTGCCATGAAGTTGTTAGAGTTAATATAATTTTTTTTGTTTATTATTTTCATGCTCAATAAGATTGTAAATTATTTGCTGTTATGCTTTTTTTATATATATATATGTAGGTGTTTTTGACAGTAAGATTATTGTAAAAATTAGATTACTGTAAATACTTAAAAGCAACGTTATTAAAGCATAAATTGGTTTAAAATAACTGTATATACCCTTCACATATTTATGTATTTTTAAATTAATTTTATTTTTGCAACCAGATATCACTTATTAAACTTAGACTCAATAATACCTCTTTTTGGAGGTCTGCTTGCACGAGTAAAATAAATAAACACTCATTTAATGTTTGAGAGCATAAACATAATGCTGGTATCACACTAACCTGTCGCTCTTTAAATTCTTTGTACAAATCGTGATGTTTGTCGGCAAGATGCTTTTGACTCCCTTCGCTTGCGTTATTTTGTAACATCTTTTGCAGACGGGCTTTGTGGTGTCCGTGGGCTTGCCCTGACTGTCGGGAATGTAGGCAAAATAATGCCATATTTCGCTTCGTGCATCTGCTTTCTCAACAATTTGTGGACGGTCTGCAAGAGCACCTGTATATGCAACCATACCTCTCGTTTCGTCACCATAAAAACCGTTGCGCAGTTGAGAGGAATAAACACGCACTCAATGTGTAGCAGCGCGCTGCACGCACACCGCCCCCTGCTGTCGCACTTTAGGAAGAACAGCTGGCACTCAAAGTACCGGTACTAATAAAATGAAGAACCGAACCGTTTTTAAAAAGAGTGTATCGCGATACCTTTCTAGTACTGGTATATCGTGCAACACTAATATCAACATAGTGAAAAATTATATTAAAATTATGTGTAGAAGTCGTTGCTTTGTTATGAGAAAGAATGTCCGGAAAAATGAATTTCATTGATGTCATTCGGAGTAACTAATATAAAGAGACCATTTTGGATCAAGTCATGTGGTCAGTATCGTAACAACCCAGCGTTTGGGTGGTTTTTGCGTTACCCAGAGGTTGTTACGTCTGACCCAGGATCTGGGTAACGCAAAAACCCCCCAAACGCTGGGTTGTTACGTCTGACCCGGGATCTGGGTAACACAAAAACTACCCAAACGCTGGGTTGTTACGTCTGACCCAGGATCTGTGTAACACAAACACTTTCGAAACACTGGAAAAATAACCAAAAAAATGACCTAAAAGGCTCAACCCATGAATTGGGTAGAAAAAATAACCCAAGGTTTTTTAGATTGTATTTTTTTAACACCAAATTCCTGTCAGATTGTAAACTCCTTTGCAGTTGTTGTAGGTAAAAACGTGGCACAAATGTACAGTTGGCACTCAAAGTACCGGTACTAATAAAATGAAGAACCGAACCGTTTTTAAAAAGAGGGTATCGCGATACCTTTCTAGTACCGGTATATCGTGCAACACTAATATCAACATAGTGAAAAATTATATTAAAATTATGTGTAGAAATCGTTGCTTTGTTATGAGAAAGAATGTCCGGAAAAATGAATTTCATTGATGTCATTCGGAGTAACCAATACAAAGAGACCATTTTGGATCAAGTCATGTGGTCAGTATCATGTGACATCATTCAGACACCTGCAAAGGACCACATGGTCGTGAAGCAAAGTAACAAACTCTCTCTTAACTATTTGATAAATTCATGTTTTCACTTTCATCAAAACATCAGGTCATTCGGTACAACCGCTATAAAACATGGAAAATGTTGTAATATTTTAAAAACTACTAAATATAAAATGTTTGATTGTCTTTTGCTAGATATCAGCCTGTTAGCATTGTTTGAAAATATCGTCATTCGGTAAAACCAAAAGTGTCATTCGGTAAAACCCAAATTTTGGTTAAACCGAATGACTTTTTTGGTGACAAATTTTGTCCATCTTATAATAAATGACAAAAGCAGTGACAATTGATTATAAAAACCACATAATCTCATTGTTAACACTTAATAAAACTTCAAAATTAATTATATCTCCATTATGTTTTTTTACACTTTTAAAAACCTTATTCATCACTGACCCAAAAAAAAGTCATGCACCTCAACAAGTCTTAAGAAGTTCATATTGAATGGATGTTTGATTTCCCTTAAGGTTTTGTAAACAAATATTGCACAAGGGTAGAATGACATGAATAATGTTATTTTAGTTACTAAAATATTTACAAGAGCTTAATATATTTCTCTTTTTGGTCTTGACTGTTTTTTTAAGACCCCAGCCAACCTGAATATTATTTTATAGTAATATAAAACAAGGGAGCTTTGCATTTTTAGCGCACAATAAGCCTTGTTTATGCTTTGGCAGGAGCGCGGCATGAATTCAGCAGTAGCTGCTCTTTGTGTGGTTTGTGGGTCTGTGATGTGAGTCGATGAGATGGATGAGAGTTCACAATGGAAAGACATTAAAATGGACATAGCATTTGCTTAAATGGACTTATTTGGATGACGAAATTGCACAGTGATTGTGTTTTCTCATATAACTGCGACAAGCCTAATCACATATATATTGTGCATCCCTACATAATTAATGATTCCATTCGTTTAGCATGTTGACACAGTGTGGTAATAGAGGCGACGTGTTTTATGTGTTTACATTGAGGCCCTGGTTCAGCACACTTACCCCTGCTCCCCCCCCATCAGGAGCGCTGACATGACGACAGACCTCCCGGGTCAGAGTTGAGAGGTCGGGTCAGACGATTTAGTCTCGGCAGTGAAAGAGAGAAACGATAGATGGCGGGGGAAGGGGGTTCGGTGAGGGAGGTGTGAAGGTCACAGGGCTGGAAAATGAGAGTTTAGATCTGATGTCAGGGTGAAAATAGCCAGAGCGGCCCAGCTGCCAGCGCACTGTGTTTGCCTTGCCATTAACTCGCCCTCGGTTTATTTTCAGAGCCTTGGATTCAGCCACTTTGTCTGAGGTGACAGGGCCTCCAGTGCTTATAACATGTAGCACGCTTTGATATATAGAGCATGGAACAATGAGCAAACAAGACTTATGGGCTGTAGGAGTATTGAAATTAAACATGGGATTTGTTTTGCACATGACATTTTGTATATCATCACCTTCTGATGTGCTTTCTATTTTTTTTCACTGTAATACTTTACTGTTCAAAAGTTTGGTGTCTGTAAGATTTTTAAGAAATATACTTTAGAAATCTATTTAAAATAAATGTTCTTTTGAACTTTCTATTCATCAAAGATTCCTGAAAAAAAAAAAAAATGTATCACGGTTTCATCAAAGATATTATGCAGCACAACTTTTTTTAAACATTGATTATAATCATAAATGTTTCTTGAGCAGCAAATCAGCATATTAGAATGATTTCTGAAGGATCATGTGACACTGAAGACTGGAGTCTAACTTATAACTCTAACAAAGCCTTGGTGTGAGCATAAGAAACTTCTTTCAGAAATCTAACGTCACATTTTCTTTAGAAAATGTACAAATCTGTTCTTTTTTCTGTTGGAAAATATTAGTGGATTTGTATTATAATAACTTAAGTTTAAAATATTTGTGTATAAAACGATATGCAACATTTACTACACCAAAAAAAAAAAAAAAAANAAAAAAAAAAAAAAAAAAGGGCTGGGTAAATATAGGACAGAACACATGTCGGGTTAATTTTACCCAGCAAATTGGGTTGATTCAAAAACCACCCAAACGCTGGGTTGTTACGTCTGACCCAGGATCTGGGTAACGCAAAAACTACCCAAACGCTGGGTTGTTACGTCTGACCCAGGATCTGATTAACACAAAAACTACCCAAACACTGGGTTGTTTCGTCTAAACCGGGATCAGGGTAACAAAAAAATCACCCAAACGCTGGGTTGTTACGTCTGACCCAGGATCTGATTAACACAAAAACCACCCAAACACTGGGTTGTTTCGTCTAAACCGGGATCAGGGTAACAAAAAAATCACCCAAACGCTGGGTTGTTACGTCTGACCCAGGATCTGGGTAACAAAAAAAACACCCAAACGCTGGGTTGTTACGTCTGACCCAGGATCTGATTAACACAAAAACCACCCAAACGCTGGGTTGTTACGTCTGACCCAGGATCTGGGTTACAAAAAAAACACCCAAATGCTGGGTTGTTACGTCTGACCCAGGATCTGATTAACACAAAAACCACCCAAACGCTGGGTTGTTACGTCTGACCCAGGATCTGAGTAATACAAACACTTTCGAAACACTGGAAAAATAACCAAAAAATGACCTAAAAGGCTCAACCCATGAATTGGGTAGAAAAAATAACCCAAGGTTTTTTAGATTGTATTTTTTTACCACCAAATTCCTGTCAGATTGTAAACTCCTTTGCAGTTGTTGTAGGTAAAAACTTTGGCACAAATGTGGGGCTGATTTCCATACGAGCTTTATTTTTGGGCGTGCGTCTAGTAAGCTGGATCAAAGATGTCTGGAGTGAAAAGCACTTAAGGAAGGTGAGTGTTAAGGCTGTAAGACCGCAGCGCTTAAGCCACCCGCCAATAAACGCCAGGAGAGATAGAGAGATAAAATGAGGCTCGGGAGGCTGAGCCTGTAAAACACTGCCCTCCGAAACGTGATCCTGTAAAAATATTTTCCCATCATTAAGCTGTCATCCACAAACCCCTGATACGCAGTTTGGCCAGGCACTACAAGTGTGTTTGTGTGTGTGTGTCTGTGGAGGCATTAGTTAGCAGTCGGGACGCTTTATTTATTTGACTTCTGTCCCTTGGTAATGTGTCGAGTGAGGCGAAACGACTCGCCCAACTTTGTGTGTTTAAACTGCAGGTTTGTGTAAATATCTGAATTTTGAGTGTGGTTTGATGCTCTCCTGAGGACCGTGTGCGGTGCTCGGTATGCATGCCATAGTTTAGTATGCAAAGAGAGGGAGGGATTCTTTATTTACACACGTCTGTCAGAGAGCACCTCTCCTCTGGCCATTTATAAAGCCTCATCTGACCGTTGTTGGTGCGAGTGCATGTTTACACGTGTCATTCAGCGGCGTCTGCCCTGATGTCAGCTCTTGCAGGGCGGTCTTGCCATCTGCGCAGCGTTCGTGAATGCCAGAGAAAGTTGAGATGACTCAGAGATAGTGAATAGAGGGTCAGTTTGAGGAAAAAATAAAAGGGTTTTCTTTCAGTATATATGCACTAGCTGACTAACTGACCTTCGTCTTAGTCCAGGTCAGCCCCTTTTTTTTAGTGCAAGCTAGATTTTAAAGCTGGGTTTCCATTAACAGATTTGTGCAAAACCTTTGCAATATTTTCTACATGTCGATAAAAAACTTTGGCAAAATGACGTCGTTTCCATTAACTGGTGTTATGCAGCTAAAACGTCATTTTTTCCTCTTGCAATAAGTCAAAGTAACTGATGTTAGTAGGTTTAACACTCTGAGGTCTGACGGTCACGCCGGCGATACCACCGCGGTTTTTTTCTTACCAGTGTGAAAGAGACTCAAAATACTCCGTCAATGTTGCACATACAATTAAGAGTTATACACCATTTTAATCTGTGGAATATCTTCTTTCATTTGTGTACACTCAGAGTAAAAACAAAATGTTGTGCTTTTTGTAAAATAAAGAAAACTAACATGATGCGTGATCTCTCTTCTCCCTCTGAACGAAGTTTAATCTGATAGTTCTCAGAAAATGAACTGTAACTTA
>RJVU01068204.1:657896-668556 GCA_003731715.1 Anabarilius grahami | reverse complement strand
TGTCTTACAAAAACTAAATCAATATATTGTTTTATATGAAAGAGTAGGCAGCATAATTTTTACATAATTCTGAAGCAAAAACTCTAGTCTACAACCTCAAATACCCAGAAGTCTTATGAACACAGATTTAATATACTTTTTTGGCCTTATTTCAGTGACTTAAGTTTTTTGTTTTTTCAATAACCACGCATAAACGTTATTCCTTCAAAAATACAAACATGTACATACATGTTCCTCACATATTATGGTAGCCTAGTTTGTGCTGAATACAGTGTAATGACACTTGTGTCATTTATATGTTTATGAACAACTGAAAAAAGCACAAATGTCAGGGCATGTCAAAACTTCTCCAGGGCCCCAAAAATCCTCAGACCCCAGAGGGTTAAGTACATCACAGCCACTGCACTAGCCTTTATTTTGAAATGTCATACCTTATTTCAGGCATGTGACCAAAAACCCATTGATTTTGGGACGAATATAACTATAACAGACATTAGCACAAACCATCGACATGTTTATAGAAGCTTCCTGAGTAGTTAGATATGAGTTAATTGCACAGACATTTGATAGTAACTCTATCGCCCCCTTTGGCAGTAATGCAAAACCACATGCTTGCAATCGTGTCTACTTGCATACTTGCGTAGAGCCGTAGGCTTTGACACCTGATCTCAATTCTGCCTCTTTAGTACTCTGTGACTCTATTTCAGCTGTACTTGTCAACAGTGTGTGTAACCTACCATTTAAACAATAGACACAACATGGCAACTGTGTTTGCTCTCTGTGTGTATCTCAAAGCCAAGATAAGATACCGGTGGGTGAAAGCAAGTGTGCACTTGTGTCTTTCAATGCACAGACCTGTCCTTGTTCCTGTGTGTGTTTGCCATTATGTCAGAAGGGATAGGCCAGGCATTGTTCGGGACTATGGAGCGGGAGGGACTGTGAACAGCATGGTAAATGTTTAGACAGGTTGCAGTTGGAATTCATGACTGCAGTGCACACATTTATTTTATTTTTTACTGTGTACCACTGTCACTATTGCTCATACTCTGGGTTAGAGGTTTGTTCAGACACCCTAACATTGTGACTTTTGGTCTAACACCACTTATATTTTCTTCAGAAAAATACTGGATCTAGTTTCAATCATTGTCTTTTCAGCCTGTAGGTGACTATGAATACTTCTAAAAAATGAAATGGACCTCTACAGAGGAAATAGACCCCAGATGTGCATGAAATCCTAGGGAATAGTGAAAAGCCGACATCCTACCTCTATTTAGACCCCCTCGGCTCGCAGTGGGAGGGTTTGGTTCCCTCCGTGGCCCACAAAGGCATTAAGGACCCAGTTTGTGGTTCGATCTGGATTTGACTTGTGGGTTCAACTACATTTTGTGAGTGACAGTGACAAACTGACAGTGACGGATTTACACTACCAGACAAAACTTTGAAATAATTAAGATTTTCATTTATTTATATATTATATTAAAATTTCCTGATAATAAACTCACACCCATGTCATCCAAGATGTTCATGTCTTTCTTTCTTCAGTTGAAAAAAATTAACATTCCAGGATTTTTCTCCATATAGTGGACTTCAACGGGTTGAAGGTCCAAATGTCAGTTTCAGCTTCAAAGAGCTCTACATGATCCCAGACGAGGAATAAGAGTCTTATCTAGAGAAACCATCCGCCATTTTCTAAAAAAAATTCTGGGATCTGGGATCGAGTAGAGCCCTTTGAAGCTGAAACTGACATTTGGACCTTCAACCCGTTGAAGTCCACTATATGGAGAAAAATCCTGGAATGTTTTCCTCAAAAACCTTAATTTCTTTTTGCCTGAAGAAAGAAAGACATAAACATCTTGGATGACATGGGAATCAGGAAATTTTAATTCTGAAGTGATCTAATCTTTAAGGTAAAGAGTTCTCTCCCAAGATCAGCTTGTGTAGACATCTTCACTCCCCACAGCGAGAGTTGAGGTGTTGTCTTTCACAGAGATTCCTAGCCAGCAGTGAAGTTGAGGATTTATGCCCCTGATTAATTGCTTCTCTAATAAAACTCAGGTATGGAGCCTGCGGCGAGCCCCAGCCGGAGGGCTGGAGTTTTTTAGAGCAAGTGAAAATTAGATGTTTTCCACAAGACCCTCTCAAAGAAGAGACCAAACTGACATTATATTACAGTCAATTCATCCTTTATCATAGATTATAGATGCATAGATATAAAAATAATATGGACTTCACCAATAGTCGATAATTATTTTCATGTTTGGTGGGCATATTTTAAATCCATACATTTTGCTTTTGGGTTGGTTTGAGGCTTTTCTTTTTTCTCCAAACTGGATTTTTTAATACTTTCAAATTTGTCTTGACAGACATTCCTTTACCAGCTAAACATTCTTTATCGCAGTATAATTATATGAATTTCAGGTTATTTTAACTCTATTTCCTTTGCTTCCTTGCTTTCTCAATTCAAATTTAATTTGGGAATTAAATCAGAATTTATAGTAGCATCTCTTGAGCAACTCGAACTTCCCAGTAAAATGCAATACAGTGATAATTATATATGATTGATTACAAATAGTCCCATCAAAAAATTATAATTTACAATAAAAATATGGATGTTTGTTGTGAGAAAATATATATTGTGCATCCCTAAATTAAACCCAAACATACCTGCATGTCCATGTTTCTTCTCCATCTTGCATGTTTTGATCTAATCCAGTCCTCCATGACGTTGCATCTGTCATTGCCACATCTATTTGTACGTTTTTGGAACTTTCTGATTTCATCTCTGATTTATTATTGTGTATTTTTTTAAACGGCTATTCATGCAACATGACGAAAGGTGCTTCTCAAACAGTTCTTGTTTTCTTTTCTTTATCCTCTGTATTCCTCACTATGGTGATGTCAATGAGCCTTAGCGAGTGCGGGCCGTCTGTCAACATTACCTTCATTGTCGTGTGAAAGCAGGTTGGCAGGAGGACTTGAAGACGGATGGTGCTGTGTTCATCGTGCCATTCTTTTATACAAACACGGGGGAGTGAGAAGTGCAGACAGAAACACATGGATTAAACTGGTTTCAATTTGTCCTTTCAGCCGTCATAGTTCACTTGACTTTCCCCCTCTCTGTGCTTATGAACTGATGTTGGATCAGAGCTCGTACCCTCAGACTCTTAACCACATCCTGCCTCGGCAGAAGACAAAAGTGGCTTTGGATCAGCTGGAAAGAGCGGGACAGAGAACATGTCGTTTCTTGCCGTTTTTTCTTCTTACCTGGCCTTCAGCCTGTGCTATCACATCCTCCTCTGATAGCACTTTGCTGAGCTAGCGGAACTGACAGATTTATGGATGCAAAGGGGAAAATATATGCTCCACGTGGTTAGTTTTTGCTCGTTTGGCTTTTTTAGTTGTTTTTTAGTCTTCAGCATCCCATTATACCCTCTGCTATCATTTTAGATACAGGCGTCAGATCAATTTACCAGGAGATAAACAAGAATAGGTTTAACATAGATTTGGAAACCAAATGGTTTTCATGACAATTTCTTTTCAGTTCTGTTAGTGGTTTATGAAACGTCTGCATTGTTCCACAGATGTAGACAGAATATCTGATGCAATAAAAGCATTAGATCAACTCATTCTTCTGTGTAAATGTACTTTTTTTGTGGTATATATGCAGAAGAACAGATGTGACACTGCTCACAGAAAAACTGAATCCAAAGTATGCGTTTAAAGAAACACTGCACTGCAAATTAAAAATTGCCATATATTTACTTTTTTTGGTTGTTAAGAAATGCACTACACTAACATTCAAAAGTTTGGGTTTTTGAAAGAAATTAATACTTTTTATTCAGGAAGGATTCATTAAAATGATTGCTATATAATAATTTATAATGTTACAAAAAATTTATATTTCAAATAAATGTTTGAATCCTGTGAGAATCCTGAATAAATATATCACAGTTTCCACAAAAATTAATCGAAACTGTTTTCAACACTAGCTATGTTTCAGTCCACTTTTTTTAATGCGCATTTGAGCATATCGCATTAAAAAAACCTGGATGGAAATGCCAAGATGCACATAAATTCTAACAATGCGCATAAATTCTAACAATGCGCATAAAAAAACTAGAGATGCACTGATATGAACATTTCGGCCGATACCGATAACCGATAATTATTTATATTTGAAAGCCAGTAACCAATTTTATATAATCTTTGAGAGCCTGATTACAAAAACAAAAGTCTTTAATATATCGGCCAGATTTTCTTATCGGGCCGATAGTGATAACATTAAAATTGAACATATATCGGACGATACCGATATGGTGGCTGATATATCGGGCATCCCTATAAAAATCTTGTCGCTCTTTTGAGTCGGATACATTTTTTATCCAATAAGAAAACATGCGCATAAACTACGATGGAAATACATTTACTGAAAAATTCCTCTGAGCGCATAAAAAAAAAAATCATGTGACTTTGTACGTTGGGACGGCATAACTGGACTAACCAGCTGACCAATCTTTTTGCACAGCATCTGAAATGCTGTTTTTGTTTAGTTAGGTGCTGTTTTTGTATATTCAGAATTTGTGCATACATTAAATTCACAACTTTGGATGAAAACATAGCTATTGATGATAATCAAAATTGTTTGTTAAGCAGCAAATCATCATATTAGAATGATTTTTGAAGGATCATGTGACACTGAAGACAGCTTTGATCACAGGAATAAATTACACTTTACTGTATATTCACATAGAAAACATGTTGTTTTGAATTGTAATGTTTCACAATTTAATTTTGCTCAAATAAATGCAGCCTTGGTGAGCATAAGAGAATAAAAAAGAGACCAAACCCAAACTTTTGAACGGTACAGTATATTCTGTAGAATTAATGGGGACTGTAGACAAGCTTCAAAAAGAATGCAAAAGGATTATAAAGTTAGTCCATATGACTACATCTGCCCTAGTTCTGTGAACTAATTGTGCATTACTTCACTTACATCCTTTTTGGAGTTTGAATGCTCCAGTTCTCATTCATTGTAATTTGCAAGGAAAAGAGTGACAGAATCTCATGACAACATTGTTTACATTTGTGAACTATTCCTTTGTCTAAGTTGCTAGAGCAAACTTGCAGTGAACAAAGAATTGTACAAACATTGTCCATTTATTCTTCTTCAAAATTACTTAAAGCTACGTATTATGCCCCATTTTACAAGATGTAAAATAAGTCTCTGGTGTCCCCAGAGTGTGAATCTCAAAATACCCTACAGATAATTTTTTATAGCATGTTAAAATTGCCACTTTTAGTGGTTGAGCAAAAACGTGCCGTTTCAGTGTGGTCCCTTTAAATGCAAATGAGCTGCTGCTCTCGGCCTAAGTGGGCGGAGCTTCAAGAGCTGATTCTCCGGTGTCAGGAGTCAGTCAGGACGCACTATAATGTCAGAAACTGTGAATATATGCTGCATGGAGATAGAATGGGTATAGCTTAGTTCAGTTACGGTTATAACTTATATTGTCTTCTTCCACTATATTAGTACAGGCCTGTTGTACCATCCGAATGATGGCCAAAACTTTACAGATGAGTTTTATGACGTTTATTGTACTTCACACAAAAGATGAAGCGTCCGTTTTCACTCTAGAAAATCACCGTAAGAGCTNCACTTTTAGTGGTTGAGCAAAAACGTGCCGTTTCAGTGTGGTCCCTTTAAATGCAAATGAGCTGCTGCTCTCGGCCTAAGTGGGCGGAGCTTCAAGAGCTGATTCTCCGGTGTCAGGAGTCAGTCAGGACGCACTATAATGTCAGAAACTGTGAATATATGCTGCATGGAGATAGAATGGGTATAGCTTAGTTCAGTTACGGTTATAACTTATATTGTCTTCTTCCACTATATTAGTACAAGCCTGTTGTACCATCCGAATGATGGCCAAAACTTTACAGATGAGTTTTATGACGTTTATTGTACTTCACACAAAAGATGAAGCATCTGTTTTCACTCTAGAAAATCACTGTAAGAGCTTAATAAAAGTGCAAGTGTGCATTAAAATATTATCCATAAACTCTCTCTCCTTGCATTATCATCAACATACACAGCGAATTACACAGAAACACTCGTTACAACTAACAGTAAACAAATATATAAAGACCTTATGCCTTTCGGGTGGTGCTTAATAAACTGGTAAACTATATCTGTAAATCAACTCCGATGAACTGTAATAAAGTGCTCTCACCTTCATTACTGCCGTATCCAGTATCACTCTGGAGACTGTATGTTTTGTATTGTCTCTTTGTATTGACATTCGGTCACAAAGCAGTCCGGTGTGAAATGATTCACGCAGACATAAACTAATTTCGGTAGAGTTGAGGGAGCAATTTCTTCAAAAAGAAAATGAATCCACCTCATCTTCAGCGGCTCAGATTTCGGGAGTGAATGGAGTGAGCTGTGTGGATTAATCCATCCAGCTACAGAACACCTAAAACACTCAGGAGACGTCAGCAATGGTGGACTGTGTACAACTCGCTGTGAACTCGCTCAGGGCGGTTCTATGTTAAAGCGGCAGTGTCTGTCAACACTCGTGGGCGGGGCCTGTGGCTAATGTGACGTCACACTGCCAGGGATCTGGAAACGGCTTGTTCTGAGACACTGCTGATGATTTATGGGGATAAAAAAAAAGGAGGGGTTGTATTTTTATCATTATAGGGTGGTTGTGTTCACACACTGCCAACACACATTTATAGCCAAACACCATGCAGAAGTGAATTTTTTGTATAATAGGTCCCCTTTAAGTTCCAGTTCCTGAACGGTTCTGTAAAACTGGATATGTAATCATTTTGAAAAATCCCATCCCTGATTTGAAAAGCAAGGAGATGGTTACATTTTGGTGCGTCTTTAAAAATGGCGATCTTTGCGTGCAAACACTGAATCTTTGAGAGTGGTTTGGGGACAGGCTATGAGGAGAGAAGGCCTTTGGTGCGGCGGTGAGATCAGCCTCGAGACTCGTGGCCAACAGAGCCGTCAGGGAAGTGGAACAGACGCAGAGATAATGACCAGCCAGACTCCATCTCTCTGTCTCTCTCTCTCTTTCTCGTCTTAACTCTTTGACAACCTTTATCCAAGTGTCTTCTGCATGAACCGTTCTGACTCCCCCGAGATCACGGGCTTCTTTAAGTATGTGCTAACTACGGTGTTTCCTTACTGCGTTTCTACAGCGCCACGGTAAAAGAAATATTTTTCCAGAGATGTGAGCTCGCAGTCTGAATTATGATGAGGTATCACATGTATCGTGAAAAAGACATGACTTTCTATTGCATATTACGTATTTCTATTGACTCTTATGAGGTGATTTATTTAATGAATGTCAAAAAGATTCACAAATGGTGTCAAAATGAGCCAAGAACTGTAAAATGTATACAAGATGCATAAAAAATATACATTTGGAACAGAGTTTAAATGTTTTTTGTTGTTTTATAAAATAAATGAAGCAACCGGAAACATTCAGTAGAATTGTACTCCCATCCGTAGAGCTAACCAGCTTTAGGCGTCTAGCAGAAAATAAGCATGCAGTGCTGCTACTTTGAACTTGCTCCTACTAATCTGTTTCTACTGTTGTCAAAAGTGTCTGAGAATCATTTTCCCCATCGTATTCCGAGAAAAGGTTTGTTTCTCGATGGCTCCAGACCTGTTGGAACAGGCATTGATGTTCAGAGGGCAGTTACTGACATTGGCCATTATTGCACACTTCTTCATCCCTGCGTTCCCCTACAGTTGAACATTAGTTATTACTAGTTAAATAGATTAATAATGAATTGAACACCTGAATGCATCATATTTTAGATCATGGAACAGTTCACCAATGATGCCTTAAAACACAGTGGTGTAATCACCCACATTATGATGACCAAATTTGCTTACAATTTTATTATTTACTTATTTTATCAGTAATAATATCTGCAATTACGTCTGCTGCAGAGATGGGGTTGTGGTTGGATCTTTATTTTTCTGCATTTATTTAACTGGCTTAAGGTCATAAAAAGTGAACAAGATGCACTTTTTGGTCTGTTTTTCTTGTTTTTAATTTGAATTTATCATCCGTTTGTTCTGGTTACTTCCTGGTTTCCCCTAAAAATGGACTTTGCATCAAACTGCACATTTAATGGTTGTGGAGTGTGACGTTCCACTTCAGCGTATCCAAAGTCCTGTAGCACATCTTTCACGTTAAAGGGGTCTTCATATTCTACATTGTAGCATTGTATTCCTTCCCCCTGAAGTCTGTTGTAACATTAGTCAAGGTTTCTAGCACCAGAACTGTTGTGATTTAGCTTTTCATGACCGTTATCCACCTGCTCTTTGACACTTGTAAAACTTAGACTGTTTTTAACTTTTTTAACTTTAGTTAGAGTGTAATGTTGCTGTTTGAGCATAAACAACATCTGCAAAGTTACGACGCTCAGATATTTTCTTTTACAGAAATCACTTTTTAAGGACTACAACAAACGGCTGTTAGGAATTACAACGAGCTTCTTCCTGGGTTTGTGACATCACAAACCCTAAAATTTGCATAAACCCCGCCCCCGAGAACACACAACAAAGGGGGCGGGGCCATGTTGGGCTGCTTTAGAGAAGAGGAAGAGTTGTTGTAGTAGAGTGTTGTTGTCATGCCGTCATTTTACGCCGGACTGCTTCACAAACGAGGGTCAATTCAACACAAAAGATGAACATGACGGCACATGCTAGTGGATGAGTTGAATCAACTCCACAGCAACTACATAAATTTATCCACTAACCATTCAGAAACGTCCAGTTTCATTCTAAAAGTTGTAACTTCTTCCTGAGTCTCTCCATCAGTGTCGACTCCGGTTTGAACAATGTAAGGCTGAACACCGTTACTGACAATCCTCATTTTGGCTGCGTGAGATTCTCCAGCTTATTTGTTGTTGAGCTGTTAAAGCTCCGCCCTCTTCTGGAAAGGGGGCAGGAGCAGCAGCTCATTTGCATTTAAAGGGACACACACAAAAACGGCGTGTTTTTGCAAATTTGACAAGCTATAATAAATTATCTGTGAGGGATTTTGAGCTGAAACTTCACAGACACATTCTGGAGACACCAGAGACTTTTATTACATCTTGTAAATTATAGGGCATTATAGGTCCCTTTTAAAAATGTTCTATATAAAAGACCTTTGCGATTTGACTAAACTCCACATACCTGCACAAATCTTTTGAAAGAAAAATCCTGTTTTTCATTATGTATCCATCTAGATTAACTGCTATATATTTTTACAATTATGTGGTGTTTTACATGTGTTCCTTTTATGCATTATTGGAGCTTTCTTTATTCTCTTTTCTTTAATTTTGTGCACGTGCACATGTCTGTCTGCAGACTCGAAAGCAAACAAATGCTCTTTCATTGCTCAGTGAAGCCTTCAAATCCAGTGACCCTTGCTTGTTTGTCATCGGACTGCTCTGAATAAGTCACCTCTCTCTTTAGGGCTCTCTGTATAGTCTGCAGATGACAGAGTGATGAACACGAGTGTGAAAACCTTTCCCTCACTACCCATCCAACATATCGCCACCTCTCCTTGCCTTGCCCCACAAAATGCCTTTTATTTACACGTTCCACAGGGTCCCTCGTTCCCATGCTGTCCGTCTAGTAAAAACAGGACACATAGTTTCCACCGCGGGATAATGACAGATGAATCCTGTTGGTAATGTTGGGACTTTCGCAAGGCTGCTTCTCGTTTGACCAAAGACTGAACTAAACCCACATAATCTGTGCGGGCTCTAGCGTGTGGGTGCGTGTCCGTACGTACGTGCACTTTTGCCTTCGGCTCAGTTGTGTTTGAAGAAATGCAGAGATCTGCACCGAGGCGTTTGCTTGTTTACACTGCGGTCACAATGGTGTGTGTATATTTGTTTGGCTCTGCGTAACTATCGGCAGTCCCTTAAAAGACACGCAACTCAAGGCCATCTGCTTCTCTCCTCTTTTTTTTCTCTCCTGGTTTCCCGCTAATCTACAGCATTCGACATACCGATGCACTGACCGAACTCTTCCTCTTCTTGTTTTTGCATTTATAGGGTCAGTACCAGCCTTCAGACCTCCTGTGCCCTGAAACATACGCTTGGGTGCCCATCGAGAGATGCATTCCCCGCCTTGAGATCTCTGCCTACTCTCGTCTGAACGAGAACGCCCAAGCAGGTTAGCCTTCAGTGGGACACATAACCAGTCAAATCCACTGTCATGGTGCATCTCACAAGAACACGCCCAGCTTGTTGTTTTACCATTTTTGGTGTTTTAATGACAGTTAAGCACACTTTCTCACCTAATTGTCTTTACTGCATCTGGACACTTTGACTTAACATCATTGAATAACAGTAAATTTATTTAAATAGCATACAGACAATCCAACAAATACCAAAATATATTGTTTGTGTATATTTATTTTAATATATTTATTGTTTTAATTTCAGTAATGAGAACTGTCCTTCATTTTTGAAAAAATATTCTTATTATTATAACATTATTATGTTCTATTTTAAGACTAAAATAAACTAATTATAATTTATTTCCTTTGATTTTGGAATGAAATTTCACTCATAGTTTCAACTTGTATATGTAAATAATTAATACATTAAAATATTATTTTAATATATTATAATATATATTTTATAT
>RJVU01068204.1:624853-657293 GCA_003731715.1 Anabarilius grahami | reverse complement strand
CCCCTCGAAATTGCAGCATTGCATATGAGACATGTCGCCGTTTTACTGGTCTGAAATACTGCCAAACAGCAGACATACTGCTAGGCGTTTTCACTTCTCCGCTGCTCTAAACAGTGGTTGCTTGTGGCAACACAGCACAACTTCCTGTGTTTGCATTCTGAGCCGCGAAGAAGAATTGATTTCCGATTTGCTGCGTTAAGCAAAGATAGCGGGCACAACTAGGTATTGTTTAAGAAAATGGTATCGGATCGGTACGTGAGTTTAATTACTCGCCGATACCGATGCCAGAATTTTTTGTGGTATCGGTGGTATTTCCGATACTAGTATCGGAATCGGAACAACCCTATCAAAAAGATCCTGTAGCTGAACCTGTAAACACTCAAAAGACATTGGCAGTTCTTACCGTTTTCCAGAGCCAATCTGACAGGACCTCCTGACAGTTTTGGGTCCAGCCAACCTTTCCCGAACACAGCTGACTGCGCTTATCAAATGCAGTCTGTTTAGTGTCAAAATTGCGTCAGGTTATTGGACTCTGGGTCAGATCGAGCGAGCTCTGATGGAGATCCATCACCACAAGTGGGTTCGGGAACCACTCCATTTGACCACGTCATGACACTTTACTATCAGACTTACTAATCAGTTTGACAGAGTCGGTAGGGGCCAACTGTAAAATCAATATGTAACAGCAGTTCCCATGACTGTAATTGCACAATACACATCATTTGTGTCAGCTTAATAACGGTAGCCATTCGGCAAACTTGCTCCTTGGATGCCATTGCTTTGGAGCTCAATTTGTAAACCGTCAAGTGTGTTTATAGATTTCAGTTCTGTGAACAAAAGGAGGGGTGCATTGGTCCTGCGAAACGTGTGTTGAAACAACAGGACTGGATCCAGGCGTGGAGAGCATCCAGGATTCTAGAGCGGCAGTCAAGCGGGGTCAGTGGTATGGTCTCGGCCCAGAACTGTGGGGTTGATGACAATGATAATAATAATAATAATGTCAGTACCGACAAGCAGACGCCATGCTTGGGCCAAAGAGGGAGGGTGAGGCGCTGATGAATAAAAGAGTGCTTGAGCTCCTCTTCTTTTTCTCTTTTGTTTCTCTTTGCCCAACTTTTATGTACACTCGCAGTCAAATGTTTAGACACTCCTTGTCAGTGTTTATTAGTACTGTTTTTCACATTTTAGAATAATAGTGAAGTCTTGAAAACTGAAATGACACAAATGGACGCATCTGTCTTTTATTTGGCATTGGCATTCATCAACCTACTTCATGAAATGCATCCTGGGATGCTTTTAAAGACTTCCTGTATACTGGAAGAGGCACACGTATTCTGGACATTTGTTTATGGTGTTTCCTTCACTATCTACTCCAAAAAATATTGTTTAATACCAAAATTCGAACATATGAATGATTTGTACACTGCTTTCCAAATTATTATGCAAGTGACATATCAGTAAGATTTCAGTACAATAAACATTCAGATTTTAGTTTTTCTAAGAAAATGTTTGTTTGTTTATTTATCCATGTCTTTTTAGATAACTGGTATCAATCTCAGACAAAATAATTTGCCAGGTCTATGAAAACCCTACTTAGAGGTTGTTCCACATTATTAAGCAGGTCACAGTTCTCATGCAATATGGGAGGAAGAAAGATCTTTCTGAAGATGAAAACCATGAAATGATGCAATGTTGTGCAAAAGGCATGAAAACAACTAATATTGTGTGAAACTGAATGGAGATTATCGAATTATCATAAGATTTGTGAGTGATTTAGAGCACAGCAGAACTCGGTCAGAGAAAGGCTTATTAATGAAGATTCCTGTCAAAAAAATTAATTGTATTAAAAGAGCAGCTATAAAAAAGCCAGTGTTGAGCAGAAAACAGGTATGCTGGAGTCTCTGGAGTCTCAAGAAGCTCTCCATGCAGGCTGGCAGTCGTGCGTAAAGATGCATTTTAGCCACCACTAACCAAACCTCACAAAGAAACATTTACAGTGGGTGTAGAAATACATGAAGACTCATTTTTAAATAGTTTTATTCACTGACTAATGCCGTACGACAATGGATGGTCTAAATGGATGGATTTCTGGACGGTTGGTGAATGGCCACCACGTTCCAACAAGACTGTGACGTCAGCAGGGAGCTAGCGGGTGATGATTTGGACTGGAATATTGGGAAGTGAGATGGAAGGTCCCTTTAGGGTCTCTGAGGTTATTAAAATGACTTTTGCAAGATATGTGGAATTCATAACTGGCCATTTTCAGCTATCGTCTAAAAAGGAGGATTGTGCCTTCTGAAATACAATGCACTATGCACTATGCCATGCTGCAAAAAACACCACAGCAATAAAAATTTATTTCTACACCCACTGTAAATGTTTCTCTTTGTGAGGTTTGGTTTGGAGAGGCTAAAAGGAGTTCTGCTGTGCTCTAAATCACTCAAAAATCTTGTGATAATTCGATAATCTCCATTCAGTTTCACACAATATTAGTTGTTTTCATGCCTTTTGCACAACATTGCACCATTTCATGCTTTTCATCTTCAGAAAGATCTTTCTTCCTCCCCATATTGCATGAGAACTGTGACTTGCTTAATAATGTGGAACAACCTCTAAGTAGGGTTTCCATAGATCTGGCAAATTATTTTGTCTGAGATTGATACCAGTTATCTAAAAAGACATGGATAAATAAACAAACAAACATTTTCTTAGAAAAACTAAAATCTGAATGTTTATTGTCACTTGCATAATAATTTGGAACGCAGTGTATTTGTTTGCAAAACCATCAAAAGGTTTTCAAAATCACGGGAAGCAAATTCAGTCGAGTGTGTCCAAACTTTTGACTTGTAGTCCATGTAATTTTTACTGTTTCTTGTGCTTAATCAAATTGTTTTGATTGTGAAAAGTGGGCGTTGCATACCATGGAGTCGAGTGGTTGGAGAGATTGAGAAGTCTATTCTTGGTTTTGACACATCACACAATATTCTGTTGAACCATTTATCCGCTGTTGGTATCACTGGTATTCCTTACGCCTGGTTCACTTCATACCTTTCAAACCGTACACAGTTTGTACAACTAAAAAAATTTCACCTCAAAATCCCATCCTCCTCCTGTTAGCTGTGGTGTCCCCCAAGGTTCAGTCCTAGGTCCCCTATTGTTCCTATTTTACCTTCTCCCACTTGATAATATTTAACAATATTAAACTTCACTGTTATGCTGATGATACACAGCTTTATGTATCTACAAACCCTGATTCCATTACATCAGAACAAACTGCACAGATGAATCGTTTACATAAGACCAGAAATTTGTATTAAGGCAGTAAATAGGGTATTCTTTGCCCACAGAACTTCTCAGAATCTCAGAAACAGCCATCATTTACAGTTCCACGCCTATGTTTGTGTAACGTGTTTGTTTGTTAATTATTTTGCCTAATTTGATTATTACAGTATGCAGTTCTTGCAGCACAACACGTTTAAATGTCTGTTCCACAGAATTCCTTTTCCGTTACCAGGAATTTTGGTGCAAAAATTCCTTCAACAGTGTTATTAAATTTAAAAGCGCATCCCACCATCACACACTGCTGATGCACTTCTATGCAGTTCTTGTGTAATTCGAGAGGCGCATAGAGTCTGTGTTGTTTATATTACCCAGTTAAATCAGGATGTGCCACTCTAGCCCACAGCAGAAGTGTAGGGGTGTTTGTGCTGACGTGAGTCTCTGCGCAACGATCACGAAGATAGAACATATTTAAAGAACATGGTTTATAGAGACATTTCTATTATTCTGTCAACATTGTGATACAGGGTGATACAGGCAGAGGAGAAAGGAAGCATTGCTTTTAGGATGCCACAAACACGTCCTCCCCGGACAGACGACAATGCGTTTATTTTTCCTTCTCGTCGTGATCTTTATCCAACCATACCCTCATGTGTGCTTAAAGGATTAGTTCACTTTCAAATAAAATTTTCCTGATAATTTACTCACCCCCGTGTCATCCAAGATGTTCATGTCTTTCTTTCTTCATTCGAAAAGAAATGAAGGTTTTTGATGAAAACACTCCAGGATTATTCTCCTTATAGTGGACTTCAATGGCCTCCAAACGGTTGAAGGTCAAAATTACAGTTTCAGTGCAGCTTCAAAGGGCTTTAAACAATACCAGACGAGAAATAAGAGTCTTATCTAGAGCAACCATCAGCCATTTTTGGAACAAATACAACTGTATTCGCTTTATAAACACAAATGATCGCCTTGCACGTGCTTCCGCTTTCCGTATTCTTCAAAAAGCTTACGCTGTATGTCCTACGGCTTTCCTATTCTACTTACGGAAAAACGGAATTGGCGCCGCGTTCGTTCCGTAAATTGCAGGCCACTGAAGTCCACAATAAGGAGAATAATCCTGGAATGTTTTCATCAAAAACCTTCATTTCTTTTCGACTGAAGAAAGAAAGACATGAACATCTGTATTGTGAGTAAATTATCAGGAAAATTTTATTTGAAAGTGAACTAATCCTTTAATGTCAGACGTCTCTCTGAACGTAATATTAAAGGGTTAGTTCACCCAAAAATGAAAATTCTGTCATTATTTACTCACCCTCATGTCGTTCCAAACCTGCTGCTCAGAAAACATTTCCTATGATGATCAATGTTGAAAACAGTTGAGCTGCTTAATATTTTTGTGGAAGATGTGCAATTTACAACATGAGCAACATAATGAATTTTTCATTACTGCGTGAACTTTTCCCTATAGGGAACAATAGCATTACTTTCATAAGCTGATCTCACCCATCTGATCATGGCTGTACACACTCTTTCCTTTTCATCAGGTTCATATCAATCTTCACATTCGACCCCGTCAGCCCTGTAAACACACTGGGGCAAGTGTAAGTGTGCCTGTACTTCTCTTGTGTGTAAATATTTAAGTTATAGCCAAGCATTTAGATGTTGAGGGTCGAGGTAAAGGTCAAGGAGAGATTACGCTCACGGTCAGCAGATCCTCACAGCACTTTTGAACTCATCTCTGAAGCCACTGATGAAGAGGGAGTCAACTGAGAATCACAATTTTTTTTTGTTCAAAATCGAGATCACGATTCTCCCGCAATACTGAATAGACAACCAAACAAAATAACATGCAATTTACTAGAGATTCTGACAAAATGTTCATTGCTGCTGTCTATTTAAAAAAAAAAAAAAATTTGAATGAGTGAATGATTCAATGATTCACTTATTTATTTACTGGATGAATCAGCGTTTTTGAACGTATCTCTTGAATTATTCAATGACAAATACATATTTTATCAGTCACTTGTCACCATCTACTGGTGTAACAATGTAATTGATATAATCTTTATTTGAAGCTTCAGGTTACTTTCAAAAGGTGATTAGTCTGTTTTGATCGCTACTGTAGACATCAGTGTTTATATCTGAACTATAAACTTTTATCCCAGTGATAATTTGAATTATTGAAACACAGAAATAATGATACTGTGTGGCTGAAAACACTGTTAAATGAAGCTCTTTCTTATCTACACAATGACAGCTCTTTCTGGCTCAGTGGCAGCGCCAAAACTGCTGTGATCGTACTTGTCAAAGGTTTAATAGACATAGCCGAATCGTCATTTAGGAATAAGATCGCATTGGTGTTTGAATCGAGATCATGATCTTTTAATGATTAATAGCACAGCTCTAGTAGTAAGTGTGCCAGCTGAATACAGTTTTACACACTGCCTACTTAAATATGGCATCTAACATGGATCATTTGGACCAATCAAATGCATTGTGGGTGGGGCTCCAAAACCAAGCAACCAATAAAACATTGTGTGTCACTTGTCGTAGTGTGGCTGGTTAGGACAAAATGAAGATTTATGCTGGTTAGGACACATGTTAGGTTTTTTTTTTTGAGAATGATGCCAATACGAGTGACCTCATCGCAGTCCTCATAACTTCCCACACATTTGGTACTGGCTTTGATTGCAGAGTTTAGGAGGCTTTTGGTCTTGTTTGACCTACCTCCGTGCTGACTGGCAACCAGACGCAGGCCTTCATATCCCCCAGTGTTTTTAAATCGTTCTTGTGGTGCCTCCAGTCCTACATGACCTGTTGTTCTTGGCCCGACAGACCAACTATTTCAGGCCTGTTTCTCAGCAGAGCTCAAGGGCAGCGGTCTGACGGTTGGTTACAAGGTCGATGTTTAGAGTCTGTGGAAGCCACATTGGAGCCACATTAGGAAACTAATGTAGATGTCTGTGTTTATAAACTACATGCCCTCTTTCGAAAACTGAGAGAAATATGAAGCTTTTTATTAAAGGATTAGTTCACTTTAGAATTAAAATGTCCTAATAATTTACTCACTCTCATGTCATCCAAGATGTTCATGTCTTTCTTTTTTCAGTGGAAAAGAAATGAAGGTTTTTGAGGAAAACATTCCAGGATTTTTCTCCATATAGTGGACTTCACTGGGGTTCAACGGGTCCAAATGTCAGTTTCAGTGCAGCTTCAAAGAGCTCTACATGATCCCAGACGAGGAATAAGAGTCTTATCTAGAGAAACCATCGGACATTTTCTAAACAAAATAAACATTATATACTTTTTAACACAAATGCTCGTCTTGCACTGCTCTGTGATGCTCCATGCATGACGTAATCATGTTGGAAAGGTCACGTGTGACGTAAGCGGAAGTACCGCGGTAGGGCAAAAAACTCCCATCTCATTTTCTCCTCCAACTTCAAAATCGTCCGACATCGTTGTTTTACTGTAAAGGCTGTTTGACGTTCGCTTTGTAAACACTGGATCGGTTCTTCCGCCTACGTCATGCGTGACCTTTCCAACATGATTACGTCATGCGTGGAGCATCACAGAGCAGTGCAAGACGAGCATTTGTGGTTAAAAAGTATATAATTTTTTTTTTTTAGAAAATGAGCGATGGTTTCTCTAGATAAGACTCTTATTGCTCGTCTGGGATCATGTAGAGCTCTTTGAAGCTGAAACTGACATTTGGACCTTCAACCCGTTGAACCCCAGTGAAGTCCACTATATGGAGAAAAATCCTGGAATGTTTTCCTCAAAAACCTTCATTTCTTTTCAACTGAAGAAAGAAAGACATGAACATCTTGATGACATGGAGGAGAGTAAATTATCAGGGAATTTTAATTCTGGAATAAACTAATCCTTTAAATCTCGTTTGCGCATTTTAAAACTTGACACGCCATGTTTGATGTCATTGGCACCAAACATTGTTTCTCATGTGTCTCGACATTTAAAAAAGCTTTAAAACTGATTTCTTTTTAATTATTTTACAATTCTTTTTGAAAGATTTTAAATGAATTTGCATTTTATGGTCAACTGTGTCTTGAATTTTTCTTTGTAATCCGACCCAAAAAACACATTTTGCAATTCAGACTAGTTCTTCTCGTTCTAGTTATATGTGATTGTAGTACTGATGACCTGTCTGACATAATGTATTTGCACTGAACTAACAGACCTTGATTGATTGATTAAATCAGGTGTGTGAGCTCAGAGTTGAAGCAAAAACATTCTGTCAGACACTAAGGCAATGAATGATCAATCCAGAGGAGGAATCTTATTTTAATGAGGTGCCTGTGGAGCACGTTTACTCATACTGCTTGAACTCTTCAATCGTGGGGTTACTTGCCTGATAAAGTAAATCTGGCTGGGAGTCTGTATTGTGTTTGACTGGCAACGGCCAAACTGACCTCATGAGCGTCTCCTGACCGACAGGATTTAGATAATGTCAGAATAATTATATTTATGAGATGAGCGCCTCAAAATTATTGCGAAAATCTTGATTTTATTTGGCTTTTTGGCTTTGTTTACACTGCTGCATTCAACAGATTTGTTTTTCAAATTCAAACTTTACGACTGATAGTCTAGGCTAAATCTACGGTGCCATGGCAAAAGAACCTATACTTCATCTGATCTGTGTTTTTGGGGTCTGAATTAAATGTGATGAGGAAAAATAAACACATTTTTATTGTGTTGTATTCGCTGCCAACACACAAAGTTATCAGATTGAATCAATCTAATTAATTATTTGCAGTTACTGAATTAATGTTACTCACTGATTGAGTGGGTATTCATATCATAATGTGCATTTGGGTCATTGACGAATAAGGTTTTTAAAAGTGTAAAAAAAAATCTAATGGAGATATAATTAATTTTTGAAGTTTTATTAAGTGTTAACAATGAGATTGTGGTTTTTATAATCAATTATCACTGCTTTTGTCATTTTTTACAAGATGGACAAAATTTGTCACCAAAAAAGTAATTCGGTTTAACCAAAATTTCGGTTTTACCGAATTACACTTTTGGTTACACCGAATTACGATATTTTCAAACAATGCTAACAGGCTGATATCTAGCAAAAGAACAATCAAACATTTTATATTTAGTACAAGTTTTTAAAATATTACAACATTTTCCATGTTTTATGGTTGCACCGAATGACCTGATGTTTCGGGACATGCGTATGAACAAGTGAAAAAATGAATTTTTCAAATAGTTAAAAGAGAGTTAGTTACTTTGCTTCATGACCATGTGGTCATTTGCAGGTGTCTGAATGATGTCGCATGATATTGACCGCATGACTTGATCCAAAATGGTCTCTTTATATTGGTTACTCCAAATGACATCAATGAATTAAATTTTTCCTGACATTCTTTCTCATAACAAAGCAACGACTTCTACACATAATTTTAATGTCATTTTGCACTATGTTGATATATGATGACATAAAATCATGCCAGAATAAAAAATATATACATTTATTACATTTTAAGATATTTTAATCACAAATGAATGGTTGGACGGTTGAACCGAATGACCTTTTGACACTTCAAAATCTTTAAAATACCTTTATATGATGCAAAATATAATTAAAACCTTTTGGATTCAATAAAAGAGATCTAGTTGTACTACCTTACACACTTTGGATATCATATCTTTGTTTTTTATTATTATTAGATCCTTTGGACAAAAAAAATGACCTCTCGTCACTGACCCAGTTAATGGTTCAGTACACACACGCAGAAAAAAGGTATTCTAATAAATAGCTTAAGAATGTTCCAAAAACGTAGTTCTGAACGAAAACTGTAGTTGATCCAGACCTTCGAGGAGCGTGCCGGGGTGTCAGGATCCTCTTTGGTCAGGCCGACTCATTCCAGAGAATGTCCGATCTATCACCTTTGACCTCTGACCCTGGAATAGATCTGGCCCTGAAGCAGCGTGTCAGTGAACCTCCGGTGCGGCTGATTGAGAAAGTCTGATGCCCCTTGACGGGAGTGTTAATCGAGTCATGGATGGATGAATGGAGTAAGAATGGGTCGGGGGAAGGAGTGTGTTTATATGCAGAGCGGATGTTTGGATTGTCTGACTGAAAAGAGCCCAACTGTCGTGACGGCTCTGTACAGTGTTATTGTCGTGCTTAATTGAGCAGCTAAAAGCTTTCATTCTGAACTGTTTATTGCTGTTTGATATCTCGACACAGTTATGTTTTCTTTTACTTTTCTTTAAATTAGTCTTTTGTCTTTGCTGAATGTCAAATAATGTACACCAGTCCAGTGTACAGCAGGGCTGTAACCACCATTGAGGGGCACAAGTTCTCCCAATAATTAGTAATTGCAAAACTGTCCCCCCCCCCAATATTTGATATTATTGATGCTGCTCNTCCATCATGCACCACTCTGTTTGTTGTTAGGATGACAAAAATGTTTTAAAAGTAAAATTTTTTGGCTGGTATGCCTCAGCGGTTTAACAGCGATCATCACTGTCAGAATGAGTGAGCTTGCCAATCAAATAAAAGAGACGGGGCTTACTGTTCACAGAAGACGAGTGCAAGTTGACCGTTTGCAAAGACCCGCCCCCTTTAGTTACTGTTGCTACGTCCGACATGCCGATCTCTCACCACATATCATGTTCTCACACAGTGAAAATACATCGCGGAGCAAAGAGGGCACTGACAACGCATCAACAGACAAGACAGAGCAGGTTACTTTTGATATGAAACAGTCTCAAATTTCAAATTTTGTAATTTTTAAAGAAATTTAAACAATAAATACCATTTTGTGGCTCTTTAATGTGTCATGACAGATCGCTGTAGCGCCTCAGTGTGAACCGATCATCTCTTCCTATTAGTTAATTTATAGCATCAAATAAACATGAATGAACATCAGAAGGTATGTTGTTTCAAACGCGGAAAGACGTCAGTACACACCATTTTTCAAGTTACAGTCCATCTACGTTAATCTGCTAACTCCCCTGACTGCTTTGTCGGATAAAAAAATGGCGGATTCGGCGTTATGATTGGTTAGATCGCCTGTCAATCAAACTCCTGGCAAAGGGTCAATTCCAATGCGATGCTTTTGTTATAGCTGTGAAAGAGTATGTGGCGAGTAGCTAAAAATGTGATATTTGATGACTGTTTTATGATTGAAATATCCAGTGATGCAAACTACTCAACATTTTTATGAAATTTACACCATTTTGAATTGAAAACATGCTATTATTTGATTAATATGATATGATTAATGTAATTCATAACTGAATGTGACAAAACAAGAAACGTTTTGTGTTTTTGACATATTAGACATACAAATAAGAATGAATATATTTTTTTAAAAACTATTATTTGCAAATTGTTTGAATTGATTACTTAATAACTACAATAGACCTGGAACTTTTACGATTCTTATTTATTTTTAATTATTCTCTTAAATCCCTTTTACTGTTTACATTTATTTTAATATAAAAATTACCCAATAACACCCCCAGGAAAAAATAAAATCATGGTCCTCCCCAATGTTTAAGATATGGTGTACAGAACCACATTATTTGTGTATAAGTTCATAAAAAATTATGTACATCAAAATATGAGTTTATTGGATTTATAATGTATTCATTAAACTGTTTCAAATCGATAACGTTTCATTTGTGATTCTCTTAGTCATTTGTTCATGAATCAGACTACTCTTGTCAGGCAGTACATTTGTTTTTGTGAAGACAACAATATAGAAATTTGCAATTTATTGTCTATTATTTTGCAAAACCTAATCTCATGAAATCTCATGTATAAAATACAGCTTCGTTTGCTGTAGATTCATAGCTTGGCCCTGTTTAGTATACATGACCTCACCCACGATACCTCTGAATTACCTTGTAAAATATGCCCACTTGAGTTGCATAATACCATGCTGAGCATACATTCTCCCACACTTTCGACACATTCACTCAGGTTGTCTCTTTAAAATGCTAATGTATTACGCAACCTGTTTACCCCCGGAGGACCACAGTCCTCCCTTCTGCATTCAAGGTATCACATTTGTGCTGATTTTGAATTTTGGCTTGCACTTGAGTTTTAAACTCAAAGTTTTAATTCAAGGAACTACAGTTTGCAAGCAAAAAAAAGTTCCAGTGGATGAATAAATGAAGATATGCAGTATGAAAGTATAAAGTAAGCTTTCATTCTCCTCTCACAGGGTACCTTACTGGGACAGAAAGTATTGAGCGCCTGAAGGGGTTTTCCAGGGAATGTTTTTTCTTCTTTTTGAGTGGAAATAATAAAGCTCTCAGTGTTTGGTTTGGGGGTGTAGGCAGGGGCTTCATACGGTTATGAGAGAACGTCCAGAACTTGCTGTTCACGGCTCTCGTCTGCTCTTCATTTATCATAATTTATTGGATGTAGTGTGATGGACTGCCAGCTACCTCTCTTTTTCCTCTCTCCATTTTCTTTCTCTCGTTCACTCTTGCTGTCTGTCTTCCTCGCACTCTATTTATCCTGCTTTATCTGTCTGCACACGGATATCGCCTTACAGGCTGGAGTCGCTCGCATCTTTCTCCATTCCAGACCAGGATCAGGACAAATCAGATGCAGAACATACGTTTGTAAAGCCTCTTCAGCTACAGTCTGAATGTCATTGCATCAGATAGCAGTATATTACATATTAATATTTAATTTCATTAATTAGATGGAGCTCTGGTGCTGGTCAAGTAGCATGATCTAGAAGAACACCAGCATCCAAACACAACACATGCAGGTCTTTTCAACGGCATTCTCTCGTTTTTTATCAGCATGAGAGAACAGTGTGGGTACTGTAGTTGTGCTCAAGTTTAAGATTTCATTTCTCTTTCACTTCTCTTTTCTCATTCCCATCAATCTCCCACAAAACCCAAGCCAAGTTTGAACAGTGTCTGTGTGGCGGATGAGTTTTACTGGATATATTACAGGGAAACGGTGAAAATTAAACCGAACCCCCTGTATGTGTGTGCGTGTGTGTGTGTGTGTGTGTGTGTGTGTGTGTGTGTGTGTGTGTGTGTGTGTGTGAAATGATGAGGACTAATTTACATTACCCAGCATCCCCCATGAAATCTCCGTCAGCTGGCTTCCAGATGAGGCGCTTCACAGAGCGGGTGCTATGAGCCGGTGTCAGATCTGTTAATATCAATCATAATTTTCACTAAAAAGAATCTCCAGAGCAATATATTGTAACTCATCTGTCACTGTTGGCCTGGAGTTTTGCATATCCCTGTGTTTATTTTCCCTTCTGCTCCTCCAGCTCTATTTAAGGCTGGTGGCCTATAGTTTGTATATTTCTGTCACTTTGTGGTGTGGCAAAGCACGTTTGCAGTATTCCATTTTTTTTCTCAGGACTTTATGCCAAAATTTATGGCACCACTTTTCTGTCTCCACCTATAACTTGTATTGTATTTGAGTGTGTTCTTTACCTTTATTAACAGTGTTTCCTGCACCATGTTTGTGCACCATTCAGAACTGAATTGACCCTTCGCAAAGACCCTTAGTTACTATTGCTTTGTCCGACAAGCCGTGGCGCTGTCACACCACACGCACTGAAAAACACATCGCGGAGCAAAGAGGACACTGACAACACGTCGACAGACAAGACAGAGCAGGTTACTTATGATATTAAACAAAGTCCCAGCTTTCAAACTGTGTAGTTTTTAAAGAAATTCAAACAATAAAAACCGTTTTGTGGCTCTTTAATGTGTCGGGACAGATTGCTGTAGCGCCTCAGCTTAAGCGGCTCGTAAACCAATCATCTCTTCCTACTAGTCCATTTATAGCATCAAAAAAACATGAATGAACATGAGAATGAATGTTGTTTCAAACGCGGAAAGAAGTCAATATACACAATTTTTCAAGTTTAACTCCACCGAGGTTAATCTTCTAACTCCTGACTGCTTTGTCAGACAAAATGGCGGATTCGGCGTTCTGATTGGTTAGATCGCTTGTCAATCAAACTCCCGGCGAAGGGTCAATTGAGAATGGCTTTTAAATTCCAGTTCAGTTAATGGTTTTGAATTCAATTTGAATTGAGTTGGCAAACATAATTGCAACTATAGATATATACATATAGATGCCTCTTCTATGGGCCACTATATGTAAGCCATCCGCCATATTGGAAAAGCCGGTCCCTGAACACCAAGTTAACCATTAGTTTATCATTAATGTTAGATAAGACGAAGGCGTAAGCTAACACGACATTAAAAAGATACCATAGCTTATAAATCACACAAAAACAAACTAACGCATTCCCATTTCTTCAGGAATTTAAATCTTGGCGGTTTTTATCAGAGGTTGCACAATGTTGAAAGCTCATTGATTTTTACAGTGAGTAAAGACAGCATCTGAAATGTTGACCGTTCCAAGATGGCGGACGCATTGACGTGTCTGTAGCGGTCGAATGTGGCATCTACGTATTAAAGTCCCTTTAAGGCAAGTCATTTCACTCAGCGGCCATCTTTCGGGCAGCTATTTCAGTCATGCAAATATAGCTTCTATCCCTTTGAATGGGAAAACTTCAAATTCTCCAAAGCTGTTCACCAAGCTTATGATTATATTTCATATTTGAAATCGCCAATGAAGTCTGACAGCAACTGTTTCATAAATGTAGCTTTTTTTTTTTTTTTTTAGACTACCGGAGCTTCTACGCAATGACTTTACCGATCAGCGATTGGCTCTTTTATTTAGAAGGCGGGACTTTTTCCGCCATATTGCGTGTTGTACTTTCTCTCATTCTTAAGCAGTGGTGTAATGTAATGAAGTAATAATACTTTGTTACAGTACTTGAGTATTTTTTTGGGAGAATCTGTACTTTACTTGAGTTTTTTTATTTCTGTCAACTTTTCCCAAAGCATTTTCGTTACTTTCTACAAAATAAAGTTGGAAGAACACAGACTGCAGGCAAGCATGTGCAAACAAGTGTTCACACAACTGTGGTTAATTTAATTTTCCGGGTTGCGTCCATTGCTGGAGCGGCTGAGAAGAGTGCGCCGTCAGAGAGCGGCCTCTAGAGGCGAAATAAAAACTATCACTGATGCCTCGTAGAGTTTGTTTTGACACGTGACATGAGGCTGCGCGCTCAGAGCGGGACACTTAAAAAATTGATTTAAATACAGTGTACACTACAGTACGTTTTTCATATCATTATAAAGTAATTAGTTTGTTGAGTAGATGCTGCATCAGTGGAGAACAGCAGTATGTTTGCCGTCGAGGCTGAGAGGATGCTAACATTAGTAGTACCTCAAGCGGTTAAAACAATGTGACAAAAACACCAACTGTTTAATGTCAGGATTGTTATCATTAATTTGCATTAGTTTATATCCATTTGTTCGCTGTTATGCATTCATTATCCAGCGAAGTTGTATTTTAAACTGTATCATCATCATGCAGCGACAGAAACATAAATCAGAAATGTGTTCGATTTCAGTTGTTTTTTTTTATCGGCGCTGTAACACATTTTCATTAGATAATCATCAAGTTTTCTAAAATAGAGCTAAATAATGTGTGAAAGTATACATACAGTATAATAGACCCATGCTATGCCTTTGTGTGTAAAGATGGTCATTTTTAAGCATGACTGTTTGGATTTATATGAAATAGTAACACTTTACAATAAGAGTCCATTTGTAACATTAAATAAGGTTAATAAAAGTATTGTTCATTGTTAATTTCAACTAACATTTTAACATTTTAAAGTTGTCTCTTACATTAGTTATAATGCACTATGAATTAACATGTATAATTAATATATTAGTATTTTTTATATTTAAAACTTATAATAAACATTTTGCCAATTTCTTTAATTCAAAGGAACAAAATGTAAGAGAGTTAAAACTGAACACAATCTTGCTGCTCAAACTGTGTATAGAACAATTTTTAATATTTTTTTGCTCCTTTTGTATTTTACATTTACTTGTACTTTTACTTTCAATACTTAAGTACATTTAATATTAAAAAAAAAAAAACTTTTCATACTTAAGTGCAAAAAATATCACATACTTTAAAACTTTTACTCAAGTAACATTCTAAACAGTGACTTTAAGTCATTTTCTGGTAAGATATCTATACTTTTACTCAAGTATGGTACTTTATACACCACTGTTCATGAGTAATATGAGTGCACCATCTTTGTATATCTAAAGTCTTTGTACATATCTATGATTGCAACATTGAAATGTTGCTTTTTCAGTTAAAAATGACTGTTTATGACTTTAAATTTCAAAATTCTAAGTTTCTTTGAATTCAGAAACATTCAACATTTGACTTGACAAAGGCCTGTTTGTGCTTCTGTGTGTGTTTACTTGAGCTGACGTTGTAATTCTTCATTTGAGTTAGTCAACCTGGCCTAGAAAGTTTATTCTCCCCCTTTTTAACCTCCCGCTGCCTTGGAGGGCCATTTTCAGGCTTCTACAAATGACTGCATTCTTTTTTTTTGCAGCAATTCTTGTTTTAACAGCTCATGGGGGAAGGTGTTGGCTTCTTGACTGAATACGCAATGTGTATGTGAATGTTGGCTTGCCGGAGTGGAGTGAAGTCCTATAAACAAATGAGAACCGACCAAGCTGTTCCATCACTGAAGGAGTCATTGTTACACGTCTCTGGCTGCTCTGCTCTGAGCCGCTGCTTTTGGAACGATTCTGCTTTTATGTTCGTGACGATTGAGGTCAGGCTGTAGTAACCCTGACTGACCTGGTTTTGTTGCCTAAGGGTGGTGAGGTCCTTTTTCATCATCATACCTGGGTAATTGTTAGTTGGAATCTGCACCTGACCCTCATTTGAACCTTTGAGGGTGAGTTAAGACCACGTGCACTGATGTTTATCCCTCCACCCAGTGATTTAAAGGGTTAGTTCACCCAAAAAAGAAAATTCTGTCATTTATTACTCACCCTCATGTCGTTCCACACCCGTAAGACCTTCGTTCATCTTCAGAACACAAATTAAGATATTTTTGATGAAATCAGAGAGCTTTCTGACCTCTGGTAGAGTGCATCGCAATTACCACTTTCAAGGCCCAGAAAGGTACTAAAGACATCGTTAAAACAGTCATGTGACTGCAGTGGTTCAACCTTAATGTTATGAAGCGAAGTATACTTTTTGTGCAAAAAACGATTTTATTCAACAATTTCTTCTCTTCTTTGTCCTATGCTGTTTACGTTGTATAGACAGTTCAGCGCTTCCGGGTTCTACGTCAGAACGCCAGCTCAAATTGTTTAATAAAGTCGTTATTTGTGTTTTGTTTTTATGCACAAGAAGTATTCTCGTCGCTTCATAACATTAAAGTATTAGTTCACTTCAGAATTAAAATTTCCTGATAATTTACTCACCTCCGTGTCATTCAAGATGTTCATGCCTTTCTTTCTTCAGTCGAAAGAAATGAAGGAAAACATTCCAGGATTTTTCTCCATATAGTGGACTTCACTGGGGTTCAACGGGTTGAAGGTCCAAATGTGAGTTTCAGTGCAGCTTCAAAGAGCTCTACATGATCCCAGACGACGAATAAGAGTCTAATCTAGAGAAACCATCTGTCATTTTAGTACTGTGGTAGGGCGAAAAACTCCATCTTTATCCTAGTAAAGGCCTTTTGACTTAGTCGTTGCACGTTTTCTTTGTGTTTACTGGATCGGTACTTCCGCCGATGACCTTTCCAACATGATTACGTCATGCGTGGAGCATCACAGAGCAGTGCAAGACGAGCATTTGTGGTTAAAAAGTATATAAATTGTTATTTTTTTTTTTCAGTAAATGTCCGATGGTTTCTCTAGATTAGACTCTTATTCCTCGTCTGGGATCATGTAGAGCTCTTTGAAGCTGCACTGAAACTGACATTTGGACCTTCAACCCGTTGAACCCCAGTGAAGTCCACTATATGGAGAACAATCCTGGAATGTTTTCCTTCATTTCTTTCGACTGAAGAAAGAACGACATAAACATCTTGGATGACATGGAGGTGAGTAAATTATAAGAATTTTCATTCTGAAGAGAATAATCCTTTAAGTAGTCACATGGACTATTTTAACGATGTCTTTACTACCGTTCTGGGCCTTGAATGTGGTGATTACATTGCTTTCTATGGGGGATAAAAACCTCCTGGAAAATCTGATATAGCTTTGTTTGTTTCTGTGCAAATGTCAAAACTAAGGTGTTGTGGTTGCTTACCTGGGTGATTCTACGTGGTTATAAGTGTTTTGGCTATTAGGGAAAGTTTCTTTTTAAAGTAATGCCTTACAATATTGCATTACTCCCTAAAAAAGTAACTAATTTCGTTACTTAGTTACTTTTTATGTGTTGCGTTACTTTACTAGTTACTTGAAAAAAGTAATCTGATTACTTTTACTTGTAATGTGTTTCATCAACACTGGTTACTAGTGATCCTTGCTTAGTTTCTCAGGGTTCATCTAACTTTTCTCCTCTTTCTGTGTGTTTCAGGTGATGCTCTTGCGCTGAAGGATCTGGGCAGGGCGTTAGTGCTCCACAGGAGGACAGTGATGCCCTATGCGGCCTACGCCCGTAAGCGGAAGGGTTTGAACGACGAGAAGGAAGTGGAGCAGTACGCTAGTCTGGTGGGCCAGACGTGTGCCGAGAGAATTCTGCTCTACAGAGCTTAGAGCCCTTTATACCGTACAAGCATCTGTCTGTCTCTGTCTCTGTCTGTCTGTAAGTGTTTGTACGCTTGTCTGTTTATTGTCTCCCTGATTGTTTATTTGTCTGCTTTTCTTCTTGTTTTTCTCATTCAAGTATTTTCCCCATATGTGTGTACAGTTTGCTTTCTTTTTTTGTATTGCTTCACTCTCCCTGACTTTCGTAATCTCTTTGAACTCTACTTTTATATTATCTGGCCAGCAGCGCTTTGTTATAATCCCACATGCATCACGCAATGATCAGGCACATCTATTGTCTCACATTGTATCCCAAGATATAACGGCTCACCAGTCACATCTTAACTAACCATATATCAAGAAATGATGTGCACCTAATTCTGAATATATGTCATGTCTGGATGGGTGTTTCTAGACTGTGGTTACCCTAAAACATTTGGCCTTTTGTGACATAATCGCTGCTTTCCCAAACTGTTTCATATTCCTGGTATTTATATTCTTCTTACGTGACTAATACCATCCAAAGCAGGTGCTGTGACACAACGTACGTTACACAGCAGACGACTTGATTTTCTGAAAGGTTAAATCAATCCATTTTCCTGTGGAACAGATTTTTCTTTTCTCACTTTCTTTCAGTTGAAGTAATAACTCGAGTGCTTTTATTTTAATATTATTGTTATGTTTCAAGTAAAATAAAAAATATATATAATCTGCTGGTCTGGTCTGGATTTAATGCACTAAAGCGTCTCCTCTTCTCCAGCTGTATGTGACATCCTCTGGGCCGAACTCCAGTCCTCGTTCCTGCGCTTCGGTCAGATCTGAAGACTAGCGTGTGAACGCTGACTCACTCGCGTCTAGCCGGGGACGCTGTGTTTTGTCGGCAGAACTGGCTCTGTTGAGAAGGGGTGGGTGGCCTTGGTGATGAACCAAGAGCGAGAGCCAGCTGTAGATCCAGGAAACATGCGGAATGAACCGCGAGACTTCAGCAGGAGTCACCTGACATCTGATGCTATTCGTTATGTCTTTGGATGGCCGCATGAATAACTGAGTCGATAGTCAAAGGTTGAGATTATCTCAGCCTTTTCTGTCCACGAACGGCCCACTTAGACAGGAATAGACTGTTTGACTGACATGTAAAGTGACCAATCACAGTTCGTTTTGTTTTTAGATGCGGTTTAAAGGCGGGTTTAGCGGTTGACACTGTCATAATAGGTTGGTGTGGTGAAAAAAAAGAAGAAAAAAACATTGCCCAGCGGTGTCTTTACATGACCGTGTTGTGAATTTCTGTCGAGCCAAAAAAAAAAAGTATTAATAATTTCACAGATTTTTATGGTCGTTAAAGTTTTTTTCTTAATGTTTTTAAAAGAAGTCTCTTGCTCACCAAGGCTGCATTTATTTAATCAAAAACACAGTAAAAATAACTTCTATTTTAAAGTGTAATTTATTCCTGTGATTTTCAGCATCATTACTCCAGTCTTCAGTGTCACATGATCCTTCAGAAATCATTCTGATATGATGATTTGATGCTCAAGAAACAAATTTTTTGGAAACCATGTTTTAATTTTTTTTCAGGATTCGAATGAATATATGAATATAAAGTTCAGAAGAACATAATTTATTTGAAATAGAAATTTTTTGCAACATTGTAAATGTCTTTATTGTGACTTTTGATCAATTTAATGTATCCTTGCTGAATAAAAGTATGATTTTTATTTTTTTTTAAATTATACCCTATACATTTGAACAGTCCTACAGGTCAATATTTAGTTAATTTTCACAAACAAAGTGTCTTTAAAAGATTCGTTGCCATTAACGTGGTGAACTTTGTCGAATCTAGTGATAAGTTGGTCCCACAATTCTCACTTTTAACTAAATATTAACTACGACTTTTGCCTCAAACTCCTAATTACTGCTTATTAATAGTTAGTAAGGCAGTTGTTAAGTTTAGGTATTGGTTAAGGAATAAAGAATAAGGCATTTAGGACTACAACAAACGGCTGGTAGGAACTACAACGAGCTTCTTCCTGGGTTAGTGACATCACAAACCCCAAAATTTACATAAACCCCGCCCTCGAACACACAAGAAAGGGGGCGGGGCCATGTTGGGCTGCTTTAGAGAAGAGGAAGAGTTGTTGTAGTAGAGTGTTGTTGTCATGCCGTCATTTTACGCCGGACTGCTTCACAAACGAGGGTCAATTCAACACAAAAGATGAACATGACGGCACATGCTAGTGGATGAGTTGAATCAACTCCACAGCAACTACATAAATTTATCCACTAACCATTCAGAAACGTCCAGTTTCATTCTAAAAGTTGTAACTTCTTCCTGAGTCTCTCCATCAGTGTCGACTCCGGTTTGAACAATGTAAGGCTGAACACTTTCGTCATTTTGGCTGCGTGAGATTCTCCAGCTTTGTTATTGTTCAGCTGTTAAAGCTCCGCCCTCTTCTGGAAAGGGGGCGGGAGCAGCAGCTCATTTGCATTTAAAGGGACACACACAAAAACGGCGTGTTTTTGCTCACACCCAAATAGGGGCAAATTTGTTATAATAAATGATCTGTGGGGGATTTTGAGCTGAAACTTCACAGACACATTCTGGAGACACCAGAGACGCATATTACATCTTTTACAGGATTTAACAAATTGAAATTGAAACGTTAAATGGTGGCCAGTTCATGAGATGATGCGACTGTGAAGGGCTGATAGGGTTTAATAAGGATGCTGAAGATGGACTAAATGATTAACTAAATACGTTTGTGTGTCATCTCAAAGAGCTAGTGGCTCACAGCCCTCTTAGACATATCATTGCCAAATTTTCTATATTGGTAAAGTGATGCCTGGTGTTTTTACAGTCCTGGCTCCAGAGCTCCGCTGCAGAGTCCAGCATACACAGCGCAGAGACACTCCAGAGAGCCAAGAGACTAAGAGAGAAAGATAAAACAGTTACAAAGACGAGGCGTGTAGACGACACACCCAAAGACAGCACGGTCCCAACACATCCGATGTATACTGCATAGAAAACTGCACTTGCTTCCTCTGGCGAGCTTTAATGTGATCGATCGACTTTATGTGACTTCCAGAAGTCAGTGTGTACAGGATTATACCTGGAAACAAAGTCATGAAACACTTCTGAAGAAAACTTATCGGTAACACTTTAGTTTAGGGTCCAATTCTCACTGTCAACTAGTTGCTTATTAGCATGTATAATACTAGGATATTGGCTGTTTATTAGTACTTATAAAGCACATATTAAACAGAGATTTCTGTAAAAGAAAATATCTCTATTTGCATTGAACTTTGAGCGTCGTAACTTTGCAGATGTTGTTTATGCTCAAACAGCAACATTACACACTAACTAAAGTTAAAAAAGTCAAATCATAATCAAGGACCCCTTTAATATACCTGAAGAGTGTGTATTTTTGATGGTTATATACTTTCTAAAATGCTTAAGTGGCTAAAATGTACTTATTTCATTTGCTCCTTTAGAAGTGTTTTTTCTGTGGGATATCGTAGACGGAGAAGGATATTATCTACACTGCCATCTAAAATGAACCACATGTACTCATACGAGTAGAAAGGATCTCATGCTGACATTGGATTCAGACGTGTCTTGATGCCTTCATTCCTCTGTATTCTGCTTGCAAAGGTATCATTTTTCAGGTTTCGGGACACATCCAAGATCCACTCTGAGGCTGCATTCCGCACAATCCGTTTTACCAGCCTGTTTCAGTAGAGGTAAACTCTCTGATATTGTTTAAAGCATGATCAAACACACAAACTTTGGTAAATCCCCTCTACTCCACAGTTTGATTTGAAGAAGAAATGCTCTTGGATTGAGTATGGAGCGGCGACCACAGGACAGAAACACTGGTTGCTTTGTGGCGCTGGGGAAGATTCTTCTCTGCTCTTAGACTCTCTTCATGTTTCATGGAATTAACCACTGGGTTTCCGCACGGATAGGCCACATGAACCGAAGGGAAGCTGAGAAAAGGAAAACGGTAAACATGGAATGAGATGAGAGGATGTAATGTAACCTCTGCACTCTAAAAACTGCTGGGTTAAATATGGACAAAACCAGGGATTGGGTTGTTTTCACCCAGCCATTTTTTTCAACCAATTTTGGATTAATTTTTTTAGTCAGCAATATAGTAATATAGTAAAAGGCGTGTTTTTGCTCACCCCCAAATAGGGCAAATTTGTGAGGTATTTTAAGCTGAAACTTGACCAGACCAGAGACTTATATTACATCATGTGAAAGAGGGCATAATAGGTGCCTTTTAACCCAACCTGCTGGGTTTGTCCATATTTTACCCAGCTTGGGTTTTTTTAACCCAGCATTTTTTAGAGTGTGGTAATGATTCTGCCGTCATCCCACTCAATCTACTGCCGTTGGGTTCAATGAATCAGATTATTTCGATGACTTGAGCATGGTGAGGTTAGCTTTCTGTTATTTGAACAGTCTTGATTTTTTTTTAATAAGCGGCATTGTAGGTTTTGTATCATGTTAAGCATGACAACAGTTTAAGGAACTTTGCACGGTTTAAGAAGAGTTTTATTATGATGCTAATACCATGATATTCTTTGCATTTCTATTAAAATACTAAGACATATGAATGTTGCACTCAAACAGTGTTATATATAGTGAACTACTGCTTAAAAGTTTGGGGTCTTTTTATTATTATAATTGTATTTTTAAAAATGGGTCATGAATTGAGAAATCAACTTTTCCTTGAGCTTTTGATATAAATAAGAGCTCAAAACTGAAATCTTCCTTGTTAGTCCAATAAAAGCTTTTATTGACACCAGAGAACGACTGATCCTGGAATGTGTCTATAGATAGATGAAACTCCGCCTCCACAGAAGAAATCAACGCCTACTTCATCATTGCAACGTTAGCCCCGCCCACTGGTGTGTTAGTGAGATGAGGAGGAGAGAAGAGCGATACAGGACTAAAATAACATTCCCTTTCAAAGGATCCTAATGCAGGAATATGGTTATTATTTTCAACAATGTGAATGTCTCAGTTGAGCTTTATTTATTTGTGTTCGGTTCATTTCACTGTGGATTCTTTGATAAATCAATCGCATTTCAGACTTTTACGATATGAACTCGACAGTAATGCAACAACATGTCAGTAACTGTGTTCATTCTAATGCCTGATCTGATATTAATGATTCATGTACAGTCACATGATCTTTGTCTGTGTGTCAGAAAATCAAACCAGTGACTAAACGCTCAACTTCACCTTGTTTCTCTTAGTAGGATGAAAATAATCTGTTATTTAAACGGTGATTCAATTATATATAGAAAACGATCAAAGAACGCTCCCTTTACAATCACTGGAGCTGTCAATCAAACAGAGTTTATCAGTGACTGAGTTCTGGACTCGTGCCAACAAAACTCCCATTTTATTCAACGAATCTCTTATTTACATCATGTTTGCACTGTTAGTTATGATGAAAGCATTCATTAGTGTGCAGAAATTGAGTTTCAATGACGAGATCACTGCTTTCATGAGCTCAACAACATGTCTGTGATCGACTACAATGATCATCACTGCAACCTTTCATGCCGCGATCTAAATATAATGCAACACTTTTCATGATTAGTTAACCTTGAGAGCTGTAATAGTAAAAACATGCTAAAAGTTTTCGAGAGAGTAATACTTATTTCATATGCAAAGATGTCAGCCAATCACAGCAGTGGGCGTTTACACTGAAGTCTCACAGCAGACACGCCCCTTAAAACAGCGTTCAAATCAGAGGATAAAATCAGGGTAGGAAAAATGCTTTTTTGATGTAAAAATCATACTAACATTATAAGTGCACCCCAGGAAACACTATAAATCAATAAAACAACGCAGTTCATGACCCCTTTAAAGAAATTAATTTTATTTAACGAGAATGCATTAAATTGATCAAAGGTGACAGTAAATATTAATTCAAAGAAATGCTGTTCTTTTCATCAAAGTATCACGATTTACACAAAAAATATGGTGCAGCAAAAATGTTTCTTGAGCATCAGATCATCATATCAGAATGATTTCTGAAGGATCATGTGACACTGAAGACTGGAGTAATGATGCTGAAAATTCAGCTTTGATCACTGGATATAAATTACACTTTACAAAATATTTACATAGAAAACAGATATTTTGAATTGTAATAATATTTCACAATTTTACTGTATTTTTGATCAAATAAATGCAGACTTGGAGAGTACCACACTATCACCATCTGTCACTGTAGTACCATTTATTTTTTCCTCCAATCTAATCAAATCTCAGATCTGGATTGAATCATAGATTTTAAATATTGCAGCAGAATAAACGTGGCAAACAGGCACGTCTCCAGTAAACATTATCTCTCCTTTATCTGTCTGTTCAGAGAAGCTTGTTTTTCCGTCTCGACACGGGGGCTCCATCTAAACGCTCACAATGCCCACCAGTGTGTGTGTTTGTGATACGTACGTGCTCTTTATACATGTTTGTGCTGGCGCGGACACAAGGAGGAGTGAGTGTTTCTTCTCTGGACTCGGATGAGGGCTGTATCCTGGCATGAGGGGTTAACGTTCTAATTTTGTGGTTTTATTTTTGACATGTTCTTTTGGATGCATGTTGTTTAGTTTGGCAGCCGGATGTGCGGTGAAACTCTATCAGATATACCGAGCGCTGCGTGTTTATATCGCTCACTCAACAGTGATGATCGCATGGAAGCTTGAAGTGAATCACTGCTCAAGTTTGATTTGTTGCAACCATCCATGTGTCGTAGTTTCCGAACCTTTCTTTCTCTATGTGTTTTTCATGGCATCCGGACGGGCCCTGAGCGGAAGCGCAGCGGCCAGAGGAAGATCTGAAGTGTATTGTGAACAGGGGCCCTGGATTAAGTGTACCAGGGCCTAAATGCAGGGCTTTTCTCTGAGGGATTATGCCTGGGGCCTGTGGGACCCCCGCCTTCCCTTTGGCTCTGTCAGGAAAATTCATCTGCTTTGAACCGTGATGCTCATGTGAGTCCGCTGAGGGCCGTGTTATATTAGTGCCCAACTTCCCATCTTACGCTCATTTACAAGTTCACAGTATAATTTTTGGGGTCTGCTAGAATAGATTTTTTTTTTTCTTTTAGATGCCACAGACACACAAATATGATCCCTGAGGGACCCCCATCCTAAATTTAAAAGGCTTTTATAAACACCAGATTTATACATTGAAAAAAATATTATAAATTAGGGGTGTAATGCACATGTATTCGTCCCGAACCGTATGGTATGGACGTCACGGTTCATACAGTCAGTCACACTCCAATCCAGAAGGGGGCGCTCACGGTAATGAAATACAAAAATAACGACTTTATTCAACAAATTCGTCTCTCCCCCGTCATTCTCCTACACTGTTGACGTTGAAGCTCTTCCAGGTTCTACATCAGAGCCGACTCATTATTGGACGGCTCCTGCGTCAGCATCACATGCATGCGTCGTGCTGATCACGTGACCAGATGCGGCCAATACTGAGCCGCCGTTCTGATGTAGAACCTGGAAGAGCTGCAACGTGGGAGACAGCGTATAGAGACGAATTTGTAGAATAAAGTCGTTATTTTTGTTTTGTTTTTGTGCACAAAAAGTATTCTCATCGCTTTAGAACATTAAGGTTGAACCACTGCAGTCACGTCGACGATGTCTTTAGTACATTTCTGGGCTGGATTTCCCGATAACGTTGTCTCTTAGCGCGCTACGAAGACTCTAAAGGTGCACCTTAACTGAAGATATGCCGTTTCTAGGCGTGTTCCCCGAACTATCCCTTAGGAGGTTGCTTAAGGTATATCTTCTTAAGTGTGACGTTACCAGGTGCTGTCCATGGCGCCAGGGCTGAATTGGTTGATATCGATGGCTCGAGAATCGATAATTCACTCTATACAGGGTCTGCTTCACTGCATTATGTGAGAAATCAGTGTGCTTTATAAAAAGAAGCACTTCAGAAGTAGAAATTGCATTTATCAGGACTCATGGGATGTTATAAAATTAATCCAAATTGCAAACTAAATCTATATTGTAATCTATCTATATTCTGGGGCGCGGAGCCACCATCAGCGTGAGTTTAAAGCGACCGTTATTTAGAACAACGTTTTAATTCCATGGAGACGCGTCATGCAGCTGACAGACATGTAGGTATCGCGTTTATATCGTTTTTTAAAATTTTTTATGCAAAATATTCACAAATTTGTTAACTATATCAGAGCAGTCGGATTTACGAAATCTTCCCCGAAATACATTTACATTTGTTTTTTTTTTTACATTTTTATGCATTTGGCAGACGCTTTTATCCAGAGCGACTTACATTGCATTATACTATACATTTGTATCTGAGTATGTGCAATCCCTGGGATCGAACCCATGACCTTGGCATTGCTAATGCCATGCTCTAACCACTGAGCTACAGGAAAGCTTTACATAAAATACATAAAAGTATGTGGCCGGTGAGCTGGGAGAAGAATAGAGTAAACTTTATTGTTTCATACACAATGTGTATCTGATATGAATAAAACACTTCATCAAATTATATAATTGAAAGGGTTATTGTTGCAGCTTCCGTAGACATGTATGGAATTTGATTNACAAATTTGTTAACTATATCAGAGCAGTCGGATTTACGAAATCTTCCCCGAAATACATTTACATTTGTTTTTTTTTTTACATTTTTATGCATTTGGCAGACGCTTTTATCCAGAGCGACTTACATTGCATTATACTATACATTTGTATCTGAGTATGTGCAATCCCTGGGATCGAACCCATGACCTTGGCATTGCTAATGCCATGCTCTAACCACTGAGCTACAGGAAAGCTTTACATAAAATACATAAAAGTATGTGGCCGGTGAGCTGGGAGAAGAATAGAGTAAACTTTATTGTTTCATACACAATGTGTATCTGATATGAATAAAACACTTCATCAAATTATATAATTGAAAGGGTTATTGTTGCAGCTTCCGTAGACATGTATGGAATTTGATTTTAACAAACTATAAATGTCTTTTTTATGCAGTAGCCTATTTAATTCAAATGTGTATTTAAATGTCGGAAACATAAAATAAACCTGATGAAGTTAAAAACACCGAATAGTTGTGATATATGACAAGAGCGGAGCGCGCGTCTGTCTCTGGATCAGCGCTAAAGCACATTTGAATTTAGCAGTGAATCTTTGCATTTTATTCTTTGCCATAATCCTAATCGAACACTGGGCGTATTACAGCTTCAGAATTATATTTGTATCGACCGTCAGCAGTGATCAGGTATAGCTAAGAGTGCTCCAGACCAACCTCACGACAGTATGACTTACAGAAGGTACACTTAACTAAGAATGTTTCGGGAAACACGTATTAACGTTAAGCTACAGCTTAAGGTATAATTTAAGAACGACGTAGAGTTAAGAAGGTTTCGGGAAATCCAGTCCTGGACCTTGAAAGTGGTAATTTCGTTGCTTTCAATGGAGCATAAAAAACCTCTCAGATTTCATCATAATTTGTGTTCTGAAGATGAACGAAGGTCTTACGGGTGTGGAACGACATGAGGGTGAGTAATTAATGACAGAAATTTCATTTTTGGGTGAACTAACCCTTTAACTAATCATTCCCACGACTAATCATTCGTTCCCTCATTTTAATGGGAAAGTTCATGGGAAATCCAAGATTTCTACCTCTTGCAACAGCAGAGAACCATCATAACAAGACTGGAACACCTCCATGTTTGACCATAGAGATGGTGTTCTTCTGCTCATAAGCTTTGCACCCTTGTCGAATGCCACTGTTAAAATAAAAGGGTGACTTGAATATGAAGTGAAGTGACATGTGGCCAAGTATGGTGACCCATACTCGGAATTTGTGCTCTGCATTTAACTGCATGCTTATATTCATTTGGAGTTGGAGTTGTGGAAGAATGTTTTATGGAGGGATGTGATCAAACTGGAACTTTTTGGTCCCATGGATCATCTCCATGCTCAAACATGGAGGTGTTCCAGTCTTGTTATGGGGGTTCTTTGCTGTTGCAAGAAGTAGAAATCTTGACATTATGAATTCTTTTGAAGTATCAAGCCATTTTGGCAAAGATATTGATGCCTCAAGCTTGACGATCAATGGACTTTCCTGAAGGACAGCCGTCCCTACATTCGAGGATAGGAGTGTGTCAGTGATGTCTAGGTCGGCGTCTCACTACGTTTTAAACAGAACTGGAAAGTGAACGTTCTCTCACTGTCCTCAGAACCCCAGGTGAGGTGAGATGAAAACCTGTATGAATGCTGTTGTTGTTCTGTAAAGCTTGGCGTCGGCTCTGAAACCCTGCTGTGTCTCAGGGAGAGTTGGCCGGCGCGACCGCAGGAAGATTATAAAATCTCAGATGTTTACGGTCCCTTTGGGCCACGCTGTTTATATATATGTAATATAAGTTTGTCTTGGTAGTGTCGTAATGGTGTCTCGTTCTTCAGGAGCTGCTCTCTTCTGTCATGGATAAAAGCAATTAAAAGCACCAAGCGATCTACTGTTCACTCTCATAAAGCTAAAGATGTGACTCCTTCACCCTCCTCGTCTGTTTCTCAGCTCTTCACACCTCATTTGATGCTGTAAATGCTCTTGGCTCGGCTCTTCGTCCAGTAAATGGTACTTCTGCTCATTAATAGTCTGTAATAGCCCATTATTCCAAGAACTGCTATTGTTCTGTGGGTTCATTTTCCAATTCGGGCTTTATTTTATTTATTTATTTATTTTATTCCCAGTAGATCTCGTTATGAGACTCATATTCGCTAATTTGGTTCCAGTTGCATTTTCTTTGAGAAGCTGAAGTATAATGAAACATGGTATCAGGTCATGTGATCGACTGCCAGAAAAGTGTCCAGATTTGGGTTCGGAAAATGTTGACCTAATGTTGTAAAGATTTTTAATAAAATGTTCTGTTTTCATTAAAGCTCCGATAATAAAAAATGAAAAAAGACAGTTCTGTCATCATTTACTCACATTATTTTCTTTAATACTACTTTTTTTTGTCCATACGATGACAGCTGGTGTTGTTTTGGACCCCATTGACTTTAAATATATGGACAAAAACAATCTTTGAAATGTCTTATTTTGTGTTCCACTGAAGAAATAAACAGGTTTTCGGACATGAGAGGGAATAAATGCTGAACTGTCCCTTTAAGAGTCACCCGTCAGTCATCGACAGCAGAGCATGTTTGCAGTTTAATATGAAGAAGATGGCAGGAGGTGAAGCGGTGACAGAACGTCTCTGCTGGTTAGTATCTACAGTGTTTTTGTGCATGTTTTCTGCGTCCTCGTTGTGTGTAAATCACAGACACTGAGACATTTACTGCCCTTCCTGATTTAACACACATTTCAGCAATGTCAGAAATGTTTCAAGCATTACATCCTCCTAAATCCTGCATTTATTTTACATATAAAACAAACAGATGTGCTGATTTACTAAACGCTTACTACATGTTTAGCTGTCATGATGCAACAGTGATTGGCACATGCCAGTATATATGTATATTTCAGGTCAGTTTTGAATGGATCTGTTCTAGACGCTCTGTGTAACTCTGTGTGTTTGTACCTTCAGAGGATGGGTGGAGCAACTATTTGCCTTTTTCCATGTTCTTGTCCAAAACTCTGAAACCGGACTGCTTGACCACAGACTCATCACTGCCCTTGGATGGATGAACTGCTGATTCGGAGAAACTTTCAGAAATATAACTGCTTTTTCCTCTAAAATAATCAAATCGTACTGACGCAAGCAGTCCACGGTAAAAACTTAAGATTGGATTCATATACGTCCATCTGATTAGTTCAGTAAAAGAAAAGTGCTTATAACACACACACACATTTTCATTTATTATATATATATATGTGTGTGTGTGTGTGTGTGTGTGTGTATGTATATGTCTGTGTGTGCATATTGTTTTGCCACTGTCCAGATAATGTTTTAATAATTTGCAGTAATTTTAATAAATTTTTAGTTTAAGTACAATGCCAAATTAAAGGCATTTTTTTACCAGTGGTCAATAATTTCACATTATTTTTCATAATATTTGGGGGCCCTTGTCATTGAAAATATTAAATACTTTAACATGTTAATTACAAAAATAATAATTAAAAGAAATAAAAAATCAGTCTTTAAGTCTTTAAAATATATATATATTCTTTGCCACTGTCCAGATAATATTTGTAGTAATTAAAAATAAATTAATAAATAAAATCTGTAAGTTGACTCAGGTCTAATGTTTTGATTTTAATAATCTTTAAGTACAATGCCAAACACAAAAATAATATTAAAAATTAAAATTAAAATCAAGTCTGCATATATAGTTTTTTTGTCAATAATAATAATAAATATAATAATAATTAGTTATATATTTTTTGTGCCACTGTCCAGATAATGTTTTAATAATTTGTAATAATTTTAATACATTTTTTTAGTTTAAGTACAATGCCATTTTTTTTTTTTTAATCATGCCTTTCTATTTTTCACATTATTTTTCATAATATTTGGGGTCTCTTGTTATTGAAAATATTAAATACTTTAACACAAAAATAATAATAAAAATAAAAAATCAAATCTGCATATATAGTTTTTTCAATAATAATAAATATAAAAAATAGTTCTATATTTGTTGCCACTGTCCAGATAATGTTTTAATAATTTGTAATCATTTTAATACATTTTTAGTTTAAGTACAATGCCAAATTAAAGGCTTTTTTTTTTTTTGCAAACAATATTTTCTTTTTAAAATTGTCTTACTAGTTTTCACATTATTTTTCATAATATTTGGGGGCCCTTGTCATTGAAAATATTAAATACTTTAACACAAATAATAATTTTACAAAATAAAAATAAAATCTGCATATATAGTTTTTTCAATAATAATAATAAATATAATAATTAGTTCTATATTTGTTGCCACTGTCCAGATAATGTTTTAATATTTTGTATTAATTTTAATACATTTTTAGTTTAAGTACAATGCCAAATTAAAGGCTTTTTTTTTTTTTTTGCAAACAATATTTTCTNAATTTGTATAAATAATATATATAATAATATATAAATTTGTAATAATTTTAATACATTTTTGGTACAATGCCAAATAAAAGGTTTATGTCTATTTTCTTTCAGGTTATTTTTCATCTTAGTTGTTGGTCTTTATTCCTGAACTAAACATTTTCCTAAACTAAACTTTTCCCATGCTGGTTTGTGTTTGTGGTTTAGAGGTTTTAGATGAACCTGCGTCTAAATGACACTTCAGTTTTTGGTGACAGTTCAAAGTCTGTATATCAAAGATAAAAAGAAATCAATTCTGTAACCTGACTCTAATGTTTTGAGACACTGGTTTCTCACTTAGTATCTTGGCTGAGGTGCTTTAACTGAGCGGAATAGAGATTATAGTGGTCTTAATTAGCGGTCATTAGAGAGCGAGAGGAGACATGCTTCATTAAACCCTGAGGGAAACCAGCGGATCGTCCGCTTCCACCCTCCACACGCTCATGTGGTTTCAGCTGCGGCGTAAAATTATACACTGCTTTTTCAATTACTCTGATGCTGTGAGTGTCCATCAACTCCGTATATCATTTCTACAGGTGTGTCAGCTTAGAGAATAACACTAGACAAGATTAAGATAAGGTTGTGTTTCAGATTTCTATTCTTTTTTAGCACAAGACATTAATTCCACTCAAAAACAGTTTCATTTTAGTGTCTTATCATATGCCAAGAACCGTCTCCAGGCACTTCACAATCTCTTAAACTTCTCATCCAGCTTTCTGAAGAATATCTCTCGTTATTTTATGCTTGTAAAACACATGATTATTGTGAGGTGTGTCGGAGTTTATGGTGATGGACAAAACAGCAGGTATGTTGTAGTAATTTCTTCTTGTTTTTAAAATATTAAGAAGTTATCAGCATTTAATAATAATAACACATTTTATTTACTCGTTTAGCAGAACATTGACCTATTACATGCAAATACTGACGATCTTTCAGAGCAGGATGTCCAAACATCAAGAGAAGTTTTAAAGTGCTTATTTGCTCTTGATAGTGTGAATAATCATCCACCTTCATTGTATGGAAATACGCTGCACGACATCTCTTTTTGAGAAAGTAAGTCATGTTTGGGTGAGTAAATCTCCTTTTTTGGGTGCATTTTTTCTTTAATGCTGATTTATGCAACTTCGAGTGATTGTTTTCTGACTTTGTTGAAGGAAATGCTCTGTTCTTCCATGCACAGGCCCAGAGCCAGATGGGAAAATAGTGCTGAGCGATGCCGGACCTCTCCAAGCTTCTGCGCCGCAGAACCGAATCCGAGAGCCGTGGTTTAAACCATAAATCCATCCATATATGGAGTCCTTTCACCAAGATGAGCTTCAGATAGCGCAGCGGGTCTGTCCTCGGGGCACACCTACTCTCAGCCGCTGTGTCTTTTGGACGAGATGAACCGATGGCTTTGAAAGGCAGATTATACGGAGACGTTTCTCTCCCTCCCGTCTGGCCGCAGAGCCGCTGGGTGCGTG
>RJVU01068204.1:610519-624018 GCA_003731715.1 Anabarilius grahami | reverse complement strand
AATTATATCTAGCTAGCTAGCAAAATACAATCAAACATTTTATATTTAGTACAAGTTTTTAAAATATTACAACATTTTCCATGTTTTATAGCGGTTGCACCGAATGACCTGATGTTTCGATGAAAGTGAAAACATGAATTTTTTAAATAGTTAAGAGAGAGTTTGTTACTTTGCTTCACAACCATGTGGTCCTTTGCAGGTGTCTGAATGATGTCACATGATACTGACCACATGACTTGATCCAAAATGGTCCTTTTATATTGGTTACTCCGAATGACATCAATGAAATTCATTTTTCCGGACATTCTTTCTCATAACAAAGCGACTTCTACACATAATTTTAATACTATTTTGCACTATGTTGATATATGATGTTATAAAATCATGCCAGAATAAAAAATATATACATTTATTACATTTTAAGATATTTTAATCACAAATGAAGGGTTGGACGGTTAAACCGAATGACCTTTTTACACTTTAAAATACCTTTATATGATGCAAAATATAATTAAAGCCTTTTGGATTCAATAAAAGAGATCTAGTTGTACTACCTTACATACTTTGGATGTCATATCTTTGTTTTTTATTATTATTAAGGCCTTTGGACAAAAAAAATTACCCGTCATTTATATATATATATATATATATATACAGTATATTGGTGGTGGACAGGGGTCATCATGGCCTGGTCTACGGCTATGCAGCTCCATACACAACAAACTGATGCACTGTGTATTCTGACACCTTTCTATCAGAACCAGCATTAACTTCTGGAGCAGTTTGAGCTACAGTAACTCGTCTGTTGGATCGAACCACACGGGCCAGCCTTCGCTCCCCACGTGCATCAATGAGCCATGACCCTGTCGCCTCCAAAGACACAAATCAATCATGTGACACCTCTGATAGTGTTTTTAGAGCTGAGTGATCAGTATCGACTGTATCACAACACACTACAGAGGTTTTATTTTTCCAGAGCCTTTATAGTCTGTACACTTAATTTGTGAAGGTCAGCGTTCAAGACCACAGCACTGAAACTTTGTTGGCCGATGCGTTTTCTCAGAAAATATTCCCCACTCAAACTGGAGAAGGACCAGCCACAAATCCCGGTCTTGGCCCAAGTATTTGCTGAATGTGCAAAAAAGTAAAAGAAGAGGGGGAACGGTGGACTGCCATGCAAATTAAGTGCAGATTCTGTCTGTATATGATTTTTTTTTTTTGAGTATGTGTGTAATAAGAGAAAAAAAGAGAAGGGTGAAAAATGGAGAGAAATAAATAGAGAGAAGCTGGCAGAAGTCATTGTTTCGCTTGGCTGCGAGCGGCTCTGTACGGTTACAGCCCAGTCGTTATCCTGGAATTCTGAGCTGAGGAGACTAAAAACCTTGACGCCTCTCTTTCTCTCTCTTTCTCCTTCATATCCAGGGCTAGAAGTCATTTAAAGAGAATTTGAATTCACTTACAAAACCCCAAAGAATTGTGACGTGCGGCCGGGAGGAACTATTTCAGGGGATTTGTGGCACCAGCGGTGTTCAGACCCCAAGAATCCAGGAGCAAAGTTTGGGTTAAAAAATGTAAGAATTAATGATATCAATAATTTGATACTCTGGGCAGGAGGAGAGGAAGTGTTTAGTTGTGGTTGTGTGATTGTGATAGTTGTGTTTGTACAGCATATATTCCAGGCTGGTTAATGGGAATGCTGGGAGCTGAAGGGCGATGAAGGCCTGACTTCCTTCGGAGCAGCTGAAGAGAAAAAACAGAAATGAAATCAAAATGGATGCTGGGTTAAAAACCACCCAAGCCGGATTAAATATGGACAAACCCAGCAATTGGGTTGTTTTAACCCAGTGGTTGGGTTAAATGTTTGCCCAACATGCTGGGTAGTTTTTATTTAACTCAACTATTGAATGTATTGATCACTTAAAATGAACCCAAAATATGTTGGAAATTAACATTTATTAATATGTTTAATGAATAATAATTATACAATAAACATTTATTAGATTGCTTATTAATAAATGTTCACCTTTTGATTATTATTGTTGCCTCTAGTAATTATGTGTCTGATTTTGGGTTCATTTTAAGCAAGACATACAGTAATTTTTAAACAATAGTTGAGTTAAATAAAAACTACCCAACATTTAACCCAACCGCTGGGTTTTTCCATATTTAACCCAACTTGGGTTGTTTTTAACCCAGCATTTTTTAGAGTATAGCCAAGTCTCATTCAAGTATTAACTTCCTCTCAGGTGATTGTCCGAAACTTTATTAGGGAAATAAATGATTCAATAGTTTACATTTGCTGGGTTAAAAACAACCCAAGTTGGGTTGAAAATGGACAAACCTAGCGGTTGGGTTAAATGTTTGATCAACCTGCTGGGTAGTTTTATTTAACTCAACTATTGTTTAAAAAATTACTGTATTACAGGTCCTTCTCAAAAAATTAGCATATTGTGATAAAGTTCATTATTTTCCATAATGTAATGATAAAAATTTAACTTTCATATATTTTAGATTCATTGCACACCAACTGAAATATTTCAGGTCTTTTATTGTTTTAATACTGATGATTTTGGCATACAGCTCATGAAAACCCAAAATTCCTATCTCAAAAAATTAGCATATTTCATCCGACCAATAAAAGAAAAGTGTTTTTAATACAAAAAAAGTCAACCTTCAAATAATTATGTTCAGTTATGCACTCAATACTTGGTCGGGAATCCTTTTGCAGAAATGACTGCTTCAATGCGGCGTGGCATGGAGGCAATCAGCCTGTGGCACTGCTGAGGTGTTATGGAGGCCCAGGATGCTTCGATAGCGGCCTTAAGCTCATCCAGAGTGTTGGGTCTTGCGTCTCTCAACTTTCTCTTCACAATATCCCACAGATTCTCTATGGGGTTCAGGTCAGGAGAGTTGGCAGGCCAATTGAGCACAGTAATACCATGGTCAGTAAACCATTTACCAGTGGTTTTGGCACTGTGAGCAGGTGCCAGGTCGTGCTGAAAAACGAAATCTTCATCTCCATAAAGCTTTTCAGCAGATGGAAGCATGAAGTGCTCCAAAATCTCCTGATAGCTAGCTGCATTGACCCTGCCCTTGATAAAACACAGTGGACCAACACCAGCAGCTGACATGGCACCCCAGACCATCACTGACTGTGGGAACTTGACACTGGACTTCAGGCATTTTGGCATTTCCTTCTCCCCAGTCTTCCTCCAGACTCTGGCACCTTGATTTCCGAATGACTTTGGACCACTGAGCAACAGTCCAGTGCTGCTTCTCTGTAGCCCAGGTCAGGCGCTTCTGCCGCTGTTTCTGGTTCAAAAGTGGCTTGACCTGGGGAATGCGGCACCTGTAGCCCATTTCCTGCACACGCCTGTGCACGGTGGCTCTGGATGTTTCTACTCCAGACTCAGTCCACTGCTTCCGCAGGTCCCCCAAGGTCTGGAATCGGTCCTTCTCCACAATCTTCCTCAGGGTCCGGTCACCTCTTCTCGTTGTGCAGCGTTTTTTGCCACACTTTTTCCTTCCCACAGACTTCCCACTGAGGTGCCTTGATACAGCACTCTGGGAACAGCCTATTCGTTCAGAAATTTCTTTCTGTGTCTTACCCTCTCGCTTGAGGGTGTCAATGATGGCCTTCTGGACAGCAGTCAGGTCGGCAGTCTTACCCATGATTGCGGTTTTGAGTAATGAACCAGGCTGGGAGTTTTTAAAAGCCTCAGGAATCTTTTGCAGGTGTTTAGAGTTAATTAGTTGATTCAGATGATTAGGTTAATAGCTCGTTTAGAGAACCTTTTCATGATATGCTAATTTTTTGAGATAGGAATTTTGGGTTTTCATGAGCTGTATGCCAAAATCATCAGTATTAAAACAATAAAAGACCTGAAATATTTCAGTTGGTGTGCAATGAATCTAAAATATATGAAAGTTTAATTTTTATCATTACATTATGGAAAATAATGAACTTTATCACAATATGCTAATTTTTTGAGAAGGACCTGTACTTGCTTAAAATTAACCCAAAATAGGTTGGAAATTAAAAACATTAATAAATGTAATCAATAATTGAGTTAAATAAAACTGCCCAGCAGGTTGATCAAACATTTAACCCAACCACTGGGTTAAAACAACCCAATCGCTGGGTTTTGTGCATTTTCAACCCAAGTTGGGTTGTTTTTAACCCATTTTTAACCCATTTTTTAGAGTGTACTTTGGTGGTGATGGAAAAAACATGAGATAGAGAGAAAAAGTCTGAATGTTTTTTGTTGTCTCGCAAAAGTTTTGTGTCCCCTCGAGAAACTTTGTTCTCTCACAAAACCACTGAAATGTAGTTTTTCCTCCCACATCATATTATTTTCATCACCAGTTTTGAGTTTCTTGGGCGAACACAAAACTTTTGCGATCAGACGCAAAGTTTCTAGAGGGAAAAAAAGTTTTGCAAGCTGATGCAAAGTTTCTTGGGTGAACACTTTTGTGAGTGAGATATGTGTGATTATTGGATGCTTTTTTTCCAGCAGAAACATCAGAGATGTGTGAACTGTTGATGAACGTTCACTTGGTAAAAGGGCTTTCAATGATATTTACTAATCTATTTTACATATTCAGTGTTCTCTTTCCCAAGAACCTCAAACAAATAACTTCTGAATGATCTTTTAGTCAAAATTTGGTGGTCACTGTCATGGAATAATAATCAATAGACCATCTGTTGATGTCATTCTTTTCAAAATGAAGGCTTGACGTTTTGTTTGTCGTAGTTCAGAACTGATGGTTTATTTGTAGTAAATTGATCCTTGATTCTTTATTGTTTACAGTAGGAGACGTTTGCTCTCGTCTGACGCCCACCGTGGAAACTCACGCTCACTCAAAAGCTCTGAACTTGTCTTCAAACCGATCCAGAATAAATCTGCGAGGAGTCAAGCTAACCCCTCCTGAAGCTGTCTCTGTAAGTTAGACGAGATTAGCTCATCTTCTCTAGGCTCTCGTAAGCCAGGCGATCACTTAGCGGGGTCTTAATGGATGTGCGGCGTGACAGTGCAATTCCATTTGGAAAGAACGTGAGCCTTGGACTCTTCCCAGACGAGACGGTGGAGAGCATCTGGACAACACCCACGTCTCCCTCCTTTGTCTGACCACATTAAGTCTTCATGCTCTCACCTAAAGATGAGAACTTGCGTAGTCTACATAGTCTCTGAATCTTTTTCACAGAGGACAGTCCTTGTGCACGATTCACCTCAATAGTTCGGCATGATGTTGGTTATAAGCTGGAGATTGAAAACTAGAGGTCTTATGAGGAAACGTCCTTGCATTTGAAAACTAATTAATCGTAGCAGGATAGAAATGGTCTGAGTTTGTTTGAGGCTAAAGTTCAGATTTGGGTTTGCACTCATTCCAACTCTTACCCCATCCAATGCTTTTATGCATAAGAATGTGAGGACAGGAACTGTTGTTTACCCACCCAGGACGAATCTCTTTCTAACACTGGACTGCAGCAATAGGAGCATTTGCCTCCATGTGCCAAGAGGCTGTAGCACCAGCTCGGCTCCATTCAACTGTCCGTCGGCTGAAGAAAGCACATTTCTCATGGTACATTCTTCCTATTCAGTGGCGCTTTCAGACAGACAGTGTGATGGGCCTCTGGTTTTGTTCGGCCTCTGGCACACAGGAGGTTATAGAGCAGGAAAACCGGCATTGTGCCCGCTCCGCTGTGACTGTGATGAGTTATAGGGTAGAGCGGGAGTTTAAATGAGTTTGTCTAGTTAATACTGGACTTTCACATCTGTTGCTTTAGAACATCATTCTTAATTGAGTGTTGAGTTGCATGGGGTGGATGTGGAGTTATATACAGAAACTGGATTTGTTCATTTGTTCATTGCCAGAGCCTTTCTATTAGGGCTGGGTAGAAAATATCGATTTCTCGATTTTAATCGGTTCTCATTTTTACGAACCGATATCGATTCTTAAATCCCAAGAATCGATTAGTCTAGTCTGGTTTCAGTTGATGAATGAACAGAATGTGTAGCGTCTCCCATCCAATAAATCGCAATAATCTTTGTGCTTTGTTACTTTGGATATGAAGCAAAGTCTCAGATTTCAAATGACGTCCATCTTATTATGAGATTCAAAAAATAAATACCATTTTGGCGCTGTTTAATGTGGCGTGACGGATCACTTTAGCGCCTCAGTTAAAGAGAAGCATGTGATCATCCTCTCCTCCGCTTTAATACCAGTTACAGCGAAATAAACATGCATGAACATCTGAAGGTATGTTCAAATATACAGTACAACTTACTGAAATCCGTATCATGTTTAGTGTAATCGCTCAGTGTTTCAACCTCGGAAAGACTCAATAAAACAGCTTCAATGTCACGTAACGTCACATTTACCTCAGAAAAACACATTCAGTGACCATAAACTCATTAGTCAGCTAGAAAAGTGCTCTAGAAAGCAACATTCTGATAAATATAGCTATGCACCGTTTCATATTCATTATAATTTTTAATGTTCTTCAATATTTAATGCATGTTTGAATAAATCAGTTATGACAGCGATTTAAATGTTTATATTTCAAAAAAATTAATTGGAGTAGAAATATGATTATGTAATTCTAAACTTTATTTTTAATAAAAACATCATTGAGTGTAATTTAAGTGTTTGTATATAAATAAGTTAATTTAACCTTCAATATTATTATAGTAGTACCAGCTGACTCTCATGTGTAGTTTACAGCATTAGTTGAGATTTTTTTCCTCTTGAAAATTTGCCATGTAGTGAAACTGAAATACTACATCCAAAATAATCAATATCGAATCGAAATCGTAATCAAATCAAATCGAAAGCATGTGAATAGTAATCGAATCGAATTGTGAAAATTGTGTCAATACCCAGCCCTACTTCCTATGCCATTGCTAATCTGCTCTGAGGGCATTGATATGGAGTTTCTAAGGTGGTATTTGTGTTGTTATGGGGTTGTTAGGGTGTTCTGTGTTTTATGTAAGTTTGTTGCAAGACACATTATTTGAGAAATCATTCATGTGTGTAGCATGAGATACACCAGACGCGAGTCAGATAGAATTCATTATGATCAGTGATGCTGTCTACACTGGATGTGATGCAGATGTCGTGTTGTGTCGTGCTGCGCCTCAAGTAGTGTCTTTTATCTGCTCGTGTCTAGTGTAGACATGGTGTCACTGTGAGCAATTGTGACAGTAGCTGTGTTTCCATTACAGATTTGCACAAAACTTTTGAGATATTTTCTAAATGTTTATTGCGAAATGACGGCGTTTCCATTAACTGATGTTATGCGATGAAAACGTCATTATTTTCTCTCGCGATGTCATTCCAAAAATCATGGCAACTGATGTTAGTAGATTTAAATATATCGCAGCCACATAGATGTCGAAGGAGACATAGATGTGTTATCCAAGGATTAATGGAAAGGAAAGCCACTTATACTTGGGAGCGTCCACGTATGAGGTGTTTCTGGGTGTTTCTCCCTCCTATCTTGATAATAGTGGCATTTCTTTGTTGTTTAGAATCCAGTATTCCCATAATTTAGTTTAAAGGTGACCTATAATGCCCCTTTCACAAGATGTAATATGCGTCTCTGGTGTCTCTAGAATGTGTCTGTGAAGTTTCAGCTCAAAATACCCCACAGATCATTTATTATAGCTTGTTAAATTTGCTCCTATTTGGGTGTGAGCAAAAACACACCGTTTTTGTGTGTGTCCCTTTAAATGCAAATGAGCTGCTGCTCCCGCCCCCTTTCCAGAAGAGGGCGGAGCTTTAACAGCTCAACAACAACAAAGCTGGAGAATCTCACGCAGCCAAAATGAGGATTGTCAGTAACGGTGTTCAGCCTTACATTGTTCAAACCGGAGTCGACACTGATGGAGAGACTCAGGAAGAAGTTACAACTTTTAGAATGAAACTGGACGTTTCTGAATGGTTAGTGGATAAATTTATGTAGTTGCTGTGGAGTTGATTCAACTCATCCACTATCATGTGCCGTCATGTTCATCTTTTGTGTTGAATTGACCCTCGTTTGTGAAGCAGTCCGGCGTAAAATGACGGCATGTCAACAACACTCTACTACAACAACTCTTCCTCTTCTCTAAAGCAGCCCAACATGGCCCCGCCCCCTTTGTTGTGTATTCTCGGGGGCGGGGTTTATGTAAATTTTAGGGTTTGTGATGTCACTAACCCAGGAAGAAGCTCGTTGTAGTCCTTAAAAAATGATTTCTGTAAAAGAAAATATCTCTCTTTGCATTGAACTTGAGCGTCGTAACTTTGCAGATGTTGTTTATGCTCAAACTGCAACATTACACACTAACTAAAGTTAAAAAAGTCAAATCATAATCAATAACCTCTTAATGAAGAACTCTGTCTCGTCTTCTGTCCAAACGTACCAATCCGTCTTTAAAGAATGATCATGTGACTTTTACATACGCCAGGTGACCTGTAAATGCAGAAAAACTCGTTCCATTGAAGTTTCGCGAAATATTACTATTTCGAACGCAAAAATGACGTTTCCATTGGGCATATTTTCAATTCGCAATTTCAATTTGCACAGTTTGAAGGGTAATGGAAACGCAGCTAGTAGGAGTGTAACGGTACAAGTATTCGTCCCAAATCGTACGGTAATTTTTTTTTCTTTTTATATCTTTATAAATATTATGATTGCATATGCATATGAGCCCGGATGCCATAATTGCGGTTCATTATTTGTTATCCCTCTGCTTCAGTGCTGTATGACTGACTGACAGCTCATCATCTCATGACAGTTTGGGAATGAGGGACTGTGGCGGGATATAATAGGGCTGTCACTCTGCGTGACTGACGGACTGTGGGAACCGGAGGGCAGGGGGCCGTTTGGTTGGACAGTGCTGGGATGGGATGGAGCACATGGGGAAATGGGATGGATTTGTACGTTTGTCACTCTACTGACCCTGCGGCGGTCCCAGACAGGAAGCACATTGACGGATGAATGGAGAGATCATGGCAATGAAAAGCTAAGAGGAGAAGGAGGAGGGGCTGGTTAGTGTGATGGGATCTGATCATATATGATCCCGTCCTCCTGACAGACTTGTCTATGTTTCACTCACAGGACAGAGAACTCAATGGTTTCTCCCAGCAGTGAGATTAAAAGAGTCTTCTACTGCTCAGATGTTTCTCTCTAAATATGTGTCTCTAGTTGTGCTTTTCCCTTCTAAAAAGAGCATCACTGTTCAGTGACAAAACTCAATCTCTCCGGTCAGGATGCAGCTGGTTAACCAAGGAAGACAAGAAGCCTTGTGCAGAAAGCACTGCGGGCTTTTATCAGGCTGAGGTTGTAGGGAGAGGAGCAGGCGATGATGGAGAAGGTAACATCAGGTCTGGCCAAGAGTTGGGCGAGTTTGATGAGTCGTCATTCTTTCTCTCGCCTCGTTTCATGACGTGATGGAAATTAGATCCTGCTTTATGAAAAGATAAGAAATTCACGGAGGACATCAGCTTTAGAGCGATTATAAGCGGCAGTGATCCATTGAAGGCGTCGTGTTTGTGCTGGCTGGAGATTTAAAGTTCTGTGGGGAAATTCCTGCATGGAAACCCTTTATCTATCTATCTATCTATCTATCTATCTATCTATCTATCTATCTATCTATCTATCTATCTATCTATCTATCTATCTATCTGAATATCTATCTATCTATCTATCTATCTATCTGAATATCTGTCTATCTATCTATCTATCTGAATATCTATCTATCTATCTATCTATCTATCTATCTGAATATCTATCTATCTATCTATTTATCTGAATATCTATCTATCTATCTATCTATCTATCTATCTATCTGAATATCTATCTATCTATCTGAATATCTGTCTATCTATCTATCTATCTGAATATCTATCTATCTATCTGAATATCTATCTATCTATCTATCTATCTATCTATCTATCTGAATATCTATCTACCTATCTGAATATCTATCTATCTATCTATCTGAATATCTATCTATCTACCTATCTGAATATCTATCTATCTATCTATATATCTATCTATCTATCTATCTGAATATCTATCTACCTATCTGAATATCTATCTATCTATCTATCTGAATATCTATCTATCTACCTATCTGAATATCTATCTATCTATCTATATATCTATCTATCTATCTATCTGAATATCTATCTACCTATCTGAATATCTATCTATCTATCTATATATCTATCTCTCTATCTATCTGAATATCTATCTATCTATTTGAATATCTATCTATCTATCTATCTGAATATCTATCTATCTATCTATCTGAATATCTATCTATCTATCTATCTGAATATCTATCTATCTATGTATCTATCTATCTGAATATCTATCTATCTATCTGAATATCTATCTATCTATCTATCTATCTGTCTATCTGAATATCTATCTATCTATCTCTCTATCTATCTATCTATCTATCTATCTATCTGAATATCTATCTATCTATCATCCATTGTTTTATCTTTCCATCCATCGTTCTATCGTTCTTTCCATCCATCCATCATTCTATTGTTCTTTCCATCCATCCACCATCCATTGTTCTATCCATCCATCTGTCCATCCATCCATCCTCCATCTATCCATCATTTTATCGTTCTTTCCAGCATCCATCCATCCACCATCCATTGTTCTATCCATCCATCTGTCCATCCATCCATCCTCCATCTATCCATCATTTTATCGTTCTTTCCAGCATCCATCCATCCACCATCCATTGCTCCATCCATCCATCCATCATTCTATCTGGAAACCCTTTGTTTAGTATTATAGCTTGAGTTTACAGTTCTATCTATCTATCTATTCATCCATCCATCATTTTATCGTTCCTTCCTTTCTTCCATCCATCCATCCATCCATCATTCTATCGTTCCTTCCATCCATAATCCATCCATTGTTCTATCGTTCTTTCCATCCATCCATCCATCCATCATTCTATTGTTCTTTCCATCCATCCACCATCCATTGTTCTATCCATCCATCCATCCATCCTCCATCTATCCATCGTTCTATCGTTCCTTCCATCCATCCATCCATCCATCCATCCATCATCCATCCATCATTTTATCATCCATCCATCGTTTTATCGTTCTTTCTATCCATCCATCCATCCATCATTCTATTGTTCTTTCTATCCATCTATCCACCATCCATCATTCTATCTGGAAACCCTTTGTTTAGTATTATAGCTTGAGTTTACAGATCTATCTCTCTATCTATCTATCTATCTATCTATCTATCTATCTATCTATCTATCTATCTATCTATCTATCGCTGATGTTATCGTTCTTTCCATCCATCCATCCATTGTTCTGTCTCTCAAAAGCCCTATAAACCTTTGATTGGAATGTAAAAGGATGAATAACCGTGCACTCGTCAAACCAGTTTAATGAATGAACTGTTAATTTCTAACTAATATTTAATTGGTTCATCAAGTAAGGTTCTTTGTCAATAACTATTAATATGGGTATTTTCTCAGTGTTAACTCAGGAATTGCACTTTTCAGTGAGTCTGAGTCCAAACTCTTAATGTCTCTTAATGCTTTAAAGTGCACTTCAAACCCAGACTCTCAAATGAAGCTCGTTTGAATCAGTGTGAGAAGGTTTTCGTCCTTCATGTGTATTAATATTATTCAGCGAGAAGCGTTATGTCAGCGGGGGCTGTCGCTGGCCTCCTCCTCCCCCGTTCACTTTTCATTGGTTAAATTCCGCGGAAAATTGGACGCCGCTGCCAAACTGGATGTTTTCCCCCCCGGCCGTGGAGAGGAGTGCGGATCAGGCACATTCCAAGGGAAAGCTGTGTAAATCCCTGCCATTGATTTGGTGGAGGACCTCCTGACCTCAGGAATACATTAGCAGATTAGCCGGGCAGACAGCACACACAGAGAGCCGCTGTCATTCACAGCACAGTTAGCACTGGACCCCCGCTTCACCTCCGTCTCATCTGGCCCGTCTCTACACGACATTCCCTGGCCTCCGGGTCAAATATGTGTGGAAGGTTTGGAAAAGGGGAGCAGTGTGTAGTTGGCGGCCAGCTGGAAATTTGGCATGTTTGGATTGAGGCGTGGTGTGTGTGTGTTTGTGCTGTCTGTGTGCATGTGTGTATGTTGTAATTTTAGTGCACTTATTAAGCTTTTAATTGTCCATTTTTTAAAAGAATGTTTTTTAAAAGTGTGTTTTTAGTTATTCAGCAACTGAATTGCACAGATTTAAAGTTAGAAATTGAAAAAACAGGAGTGGCGTTCACTCGGATCCGCGAAAACTATTAAAAACACTGTATTCTGCTGCCAGACCAGTAGATGGCGATGTCACTTTGTAAAGAAACACTACGTGCCTATAGACTGAACACGTAACACGCATGACATCACCGTTTTCAAAAAACTGTGTGTTTTTGTACTTTACATCAAGATAATAACAGTATAGTTTTCAAAAACTTGCACTTTGAAACCTGTTTTCAAAAGTTTACATTTTCAGGCCCCCAAAACGCTGCTGTCGTGTAAATAAACGGCCAAAAGCCATAAAAAGTTTTACGTTTTTAGTTAAAAATGGTGTCAAGTAAATGGCTCCTTAGTTAATAATAAAACCCTGGTTCACAATCCATTTTACTTACTTAATGTGACATGTTTCTGAAAATACATAACTAAAAAAACTTTGTCAGAACTTGATTTTATCCATTGGGAATTGATTGGACCATGAAAAGTGTCAGTCATTTAGAGGGGAGGGGTTGATGATATCATATGAATAACAGTCATTTTAAAGCAGAAGCAAATTAGTTTGATGGAAGCTTATAAAGATATATATTTTATCATAATATTCGTTAAACTGTCACAATAAGACCAGGCACGTACACAGCAAAATCTCCAGAGTTAAATCAGCTCTGCTCAGAGCACATATGGTCCCTCTCTAAATAGTGTTAAAATAACACTAAAGCAGAGTTAACGTTAATGAGATAATTAAGCAATTCATTAAGTGATGATTGTGCATTAGTGATGAACACCTGCTGTTAACAAGCAAAATCACTGAAGAAAAGAGAAACACACGAACTACAACTGACTTCAGTCACAGCCTTATTAATTGCTTAATTATCTCATTAACTTTAACTCTGCTTCAGTTTAACTTTAACACTATTTAAAGAGGGACCATATGTACTAGGGATATTATTAGGGATTGTATATTAAAGGGATAGTTCACCCAAATATGAAAATTATCCCATGATTTACTCTCCCTCAAGCCATCCTAGGTGTATATGAGTATCTTCTTTCAGACGAACACAATCGGAGGTAAATTAAAAAATATTCTAGCTCTTCCAAGCTTTATAATGGGAGTGAATGGGGGGCGAGATTTTGAAGCCCATCATAAATATAATCCATATGACATTTCTCTTTTTTCTCATTTTAGACTTCTAATTCGTGACCGGTGTTTTGTTTTGCTCTATCCTCTAAACTTCTGCGTTCATCATTACATCATGT
>RJVU01068204.1:564860-609917 GCA_003731715.1 Anabarilius grahami | reverse complement strand
CTATCTATCTATCTATCTATCTGAATATCTATCTATCTATCTGAATATCTATCTGAATATCTATCTATCTATCTCTCTATCTCTCTATCTATCTCTCTATCTATCTATCTGAATATCTATCTATCTATCTGAATATCTGAATATCTATCTATCTATCTGAATATCTGAATATCTATCTGAATATCTATCTATCTATCTATCTATCTCTCTATCTCTCTATCTCTCTATCTGAATATCTATCTATCTATCTGAATATCTATCTATCTCTCTATCTATCTATCTGAATATCTATCTATCTATCTGAATATCTATCTATCTATCTATCTGAATATCTATCTATCTATCTGAATATCTATCTATCTATCTATCTATCTATCTGAATATCTATCTATCTATCTGAATATCTATCTATCTATCATCCATTGTTTTATCTTTCCATCCATCATTCTATTGTTCTTTCCATCCATCCACCATCCATTGTTCTATCCATCCATCTGTCCATCCATCCATCCTCCATATATCCATCGTTTTATCGTTCTTTCCAGCATCCATCCATCCACCATCCATTGCTCCATCCATCCATCCATCATTCTATCTGGAAACCCTTTGTTTAGTATTATACCTTGAGTTTACAGTTCTATCTATCTATCTATCTATCTATCTATCTATCTATCTATCTATCTATCTATCTATCTATCTATCTATCTATCTATCTATCTATTCATCCATCCATCCATCATTTTATCATTCCTTCCTTTCTTCCATCCATCCATCCATCATTCTATCGTTCCTTCCATCCATAATCCATCCATCATTCTATCGTTCTTTCCATCCATCCACCATCCATTGTTCTATCCATCCATCCATCCATCCTCCATCTATCCATCGTTCTATCGTTCTTTCCATCCATCCACCATCCATTGTTCTATCCATCCATCCATCCATCCTCCATCTATCCATCGTTCTATCGTTCCTTCCATCCATCCATCCATCATCCATCCATCGTTTTATCGTTCTTTCTATCCATCTATCCATCCATCCATCATTCTATTGTTCTTTCTATCCATCTATCCACCATCCATTGTTCCATCCATCCATCTATCCACCATCCATTGTTCCATCCATCCATCCATCATTCTATCTGGAAACCCTTTGTTTAGTATTATAGCTTGAGTTTACAGATCTATCTCTCTATCTCTCTATCTATCTATCGCTGATGTGCTGATGTTATCGTTCTTTCCATCCATCCATCCATCCATTGTTCTGTCTCTCAAAAGCCCTATAAACCTTTGATTGGAATGTAAAAGGATGAATAACCGTGCACTCGTCAAACCAGTTTAATGAATGAACTGTTAATTTCTAACTAATATTTAATTGGTTCATCAAGTAAGGTTCTTTGTCAATAACTATTAATATGGGTATTTTCTCAGTGTTAACTCAGGAATTGCACTTTTCAGTGAGTCTGAGTCCAAACTCTTAATGTCTCTTAATGCTTTAAAGTGCACTTCAAACCCAGACTCTCAAATGAAGCTCGTTTGAATCAGTGTGAGAAGGTTTTCGTCCTTCATGTGTATTAATATTATTCAGCGAGAAGCGTTATGTCAGCGGGGGCTGTCGCTGGCCTCCTCCTCCCCCGTTCACTTTTCATTGGTTAAATTCCGCGGAAAATTGGACGCCGCTGCCAAACTGGATGTTTTCCCCCCCGGCCGTGGAGAGGAGTGCGGATCAGGCACATTCCAGGGGAAAGCTGTGTAAATCCCTGCCATTGATTTGGTGGAGGACCTCCTGACCTCAGGAATACATTAGCAGATTAGCCGGGCAGACAGCACACACAGAGAGCCGCTGTCATTCACAGCACAGTTAGCACTGGACCCCCGCTTCACCTCCGTCTCATCTGGCCCGTCTCTACACGACATTCCCTGGCCTCCGGGTCAAATATGTGTGGAAGGTTTGGAAAAGGGGAGCAGTGTGTAGTTGGCGGCCAGCTGGAAATTTGGCATGTTTGGATTGAGGCGTGGTGTGTGTGTGTTTGTGCTGTCTGTGTGCATGTGTGTATGTTGTAATTTTAGTGCACTTATTAAGCTTTTAATTGTCCATTTTTGAAAAGAATGTTTTTTAAAAGTGTGTTTTTAGTTATTCAGCAACTGAATTGCACAGATTTAAAGTTAGAAATGGAAAAAACAGGAGTGGCGTTCACTCGGATCCGCGAAAACTATTAAAAACACTGTATTCTGCTGCCAGACCAGTAGATGGCGATGTCACTTTGTAAAGAAACACTACGTGCCTATAGACTGAACACGTAACACGCATGACATCACCGTTTTCAAAAAACTGTGTGTTTTTGTACTTTACATCAAGATAATAACAGTATAGTTTTCAAAAACTTGCACTTTGAAACCTGTTTTCAAAAGTTTACATTTTCAGGCCCCCAAAACGCTGCTGTCGTGTAAATAAACGGCCAAAAGCCATAAAAAGTTTTACGTTTTTAGTTAAAAATGGTGTCAAGTAAATGGCTCCTTAGTTAATAATAAAACCCTGGTTCACAATCCATTTTACTTACTTAATGTGACATGTTTCTGAAAATACATAACTAAAAAAACTTTGTCAGAACTTGATTTTATCCATTGGGAATTGATTGGACCATGAAAAGTGTCAGTCATTTAGAGGGGAGGGGTTGATGATATCATATGAATAACAGTCATTTTAAAGCAGAAGCAAATTAGTTTGATGGAAGCTTATAAAGATATATATTTTATCATAATATTCGTTAAACTGTCACAATAAGACCAGGCACGTACACAGCAAAATCTCCAGAGTTAAATCAGCTCTGCTCAGAGCACATATGGTCCCTCTCTAAATAGTGTTAAAATAACACTAAAGCAGAGTTAACGTTAATGAGATAATTAAGCAATTCATTAAGTGATGATTGTGCATTAGTGATGAACACCTGCTGTTAACAAGCAAAATCACTGAAGAAAAGAGAAACACACGAACTACAACTGACTTCAGTCACAGCCTTATTAATTGCTTAATTATCTCATTAACTTTAACTCTGCTTCAGTTTAACTTTAACACTATTTAAAGAGGGACCATATGTACTAGGGATATTATTAGGGATTGTATATTAAAGGGATAGTTCACCCAAATATGAAAATTATCCCATGATTTACTCTCCCTCAAGCCATCCTAGGTGTATATGAGTATCTTCTTTCAGACGAACACAATCGGAGGTAAATTAAAAAATATTCTAGCTCTTCCAAGCTTTATAATGGGAGTGAATGGGGGGCGAGATTTTGAAGCCCATCATAAATATAATCCATATGACATTTCTCTTTTTTCTCATTTTAGACTTCTAATTCGTGACCGGTGTTTTGTTTTGCTCTATCCTCTAAACTTCTGCGTTCATCATTACATCATGTATCTGGTCAGAGGTCACTCTTCCACCATAAATCGATGTGTATGGCCATCTGCTGGAAGCTAGTTATTATAGTTAATAAAGTTTTAAATATGGATATTTTTCTTACAAAAAACCATCGCTTCTCTTCAGAAGGTCTTTATTAACCCCCTGGAGTCGTATGGATTATATTTATGATGCATTTTTTTGGGCTTCAAAATTTCGGCCCCCATTCACTCCCATTATAAAGCTTGGAAGAAGATACACCTAGGATGGCTTGAGGGTGAATAAATCATGGAATAATTTTCATATTTGGGTGAACTATCTCTTTAAGAAAGCAAATATAATCCATTTTGATTTACGTGGCCCATCCAAGGACTTGATTTAAGATGGTGATATTTAAAAAAATATATGATTGATTGATTTTAAGTCTGATTATGAGGCCTAGTCTTTGAAGCTCTGAATCAGGAGGCTGGTTAGTGTTTACTCACTTACTCCCGGATCTTTGCCCCATTGTCGCCCCTTAGATACCCCTCAGACCCTAATCCGCCCCGGATTAACTACCCTCACATGGTATCCGTACAGATCCGGATTTAATTTCCCCCGTGCCTGATGCGAGGAGAGTTTAGGATGAGTAGAAATGAATACTTTACCTAATGAGCTTTTGAAGCAGGACGTGAGGTTCTACATGAGTTTTATTATATACACTAAATCATATGAGCCAAAATTTGGCACAATGCTTACAAAACTCCCAAAGTAAAGAAAAACCAAAGAACATCTCAATCGTTTGAGAGCAAAAGGAGAGTTTTAGTCAAGTTTCTTGCTTCTCAAATGTTTCTCCTGAGAAAAAGACTCATGTGTCTCCTCTAGTGTTTCAGAAAAGATCTCAACAATGGCTCATTTTATGGCTGTATAATGTATCTCTGTTCTGTGTATGGAGTTGGTGTGACAGTCCTGATGTTCACGGATTGATGGGCTCACCAAGACTCCAGCCTCCTCTTTTGAGGCCGAGCCACATGGTCCAACACTCCCAGCAGACACCGGCGCTGCAGGACACAACACCCACTGACCAGACAAGCTGGCACACAGATGGACACCGAAATACACGCGGAAAACACAATTCCACATTATCTTGATGGGGTCATGCCCAGTGCTATTGAGAAATCGACTTGTGCTAAAGCAGAAACAACAAAGATAAGATCACAGTCATTTATAAAAATGCTAGGAAAGTGCAATTCCCTGAAGTATGACCGCATTGTTCCATTACAAGCTCATGGAATAATTCTTTGCATCAAAAAATACTGCATTATCTGTCCCTGTCAACATAAACGATTTTTCAGTTTTTCTCATAAAGACACACATTCCCACAACTCTTTGGGTATCCAGGTGCAGAGTTGGGAAATTCTGCTGAACTTTTGGGGGTCAAATGTTTTAGAAACTCTCAACGGGACACAGAGCTCGTAAGTCTTGTGTTTTAGCAACAGCAACAAGTGAAAGAGAGTTTGACTGCAGGATGATGGAGTTCATCGTAAGCGTTTCTTTATTGATTGAGAGGATCTTGTAATTAGTATTTTTTTCTCTCTCTCTTTAGAAAGGAATTCCAGAACTGATTGGATGGTGGATGAAAGTTTAGGAAAGAGGGAAACATGATTTATATAGAGTTTGTGAGAGAAAACTATATAAATACATTTAAAAAACTCTAGAAAAAATACATTTTTATTTTTACAGATTTGTGCTGGTGAATCTTATGAAAACACATTCAGGTTATTGTTTAATAAAAAAAGGTAAATTATAGTTCAAATATAAATCCTATTTTTAGAACCATGAAAAATGTTTGCATCAAAGTGTTTATAAAAATGTATTTTATTTTAGTATAAATACTGTTTAAATACCTTTTGTTTTTCATTTTTAAATACTATTCACCCCTCATGTTGTGTTCGGGTTATTTTAATCCGGAGAGGATTTTCCCTGTACCCAAAAATGCTAGTTAATGTTTTCGCATTGGACTCAAATTTACAGAGTCTAACAACTTCCCAACAATTTTTTGATACTTACTCGTTTTTTTCCACATTGTAAAATGACCGGCCTAAAAAAATTGCTTCTAAATCTCTCATTAAGCTACATTATCACCAAATATTGGATTCAATCTTTTTGTCAGCTTGTTTTCTTTCAATTAGGACAGGATTTTTATTTATTTTTGGAACTGATCGATTGTAGACCTCATTTATCTGATCTTATGTACCTCAGTTTTTGAGTGAAAAAAGTGTTTTTTTGTGGATAATTTTGTAAATTTTACAAAAAAATAATGAAAAGAAAATTGCACTTTTTATCACACAAATGTGCTTTAGTGTTTAACTTGAAAATTTGTTTTGAAATGGTTTTATTTTGTTTTTATTTATTACATAATGGCACAAAGTCACACCTGTGGTGTTCCCAGTCAAAAATAACCGACCTGCAGAAAAATAACTTATAAATCACTCGTTACGCTATTTTATCACCAAATATAGGATTCAATCTTTTTGTCGGCTTGTTTTCTTTAAATTAGGACAGGTTTTCCACTTCTTTTTGAAACTGATTGATCGAAGGCCTCATTGATCTGCGCTTATATTGGTCAAAAATGAATTGAAAATGAATGAGGGAGTCAAAAATCAGACAATCAATCAGTGTTCATGTTCACATATGTACATAAAAACACACACACACGTTCCTGAACTATTTTGAGTATTACAGGCTTTCTTTCTCACAGAGATGAACTTTATCCTCAGATCAATGAGGCCTTCGATCAATCAGTTTCAAACAATAAATACAAATCCTGTCTTAACTGAAAGAAAACAAGTTGACAAAAAGATTGAATCCAATGTTTGGTGATAAAATGGCGTAACGAGTGATTTATAAGTTATTTTTGTAGGCCGGTCAGGAACTATTTCAAAACAAATTTCCTCGTTAAACATTAAAGCACACTTGTGTGATAAACAGTGCAATTTTTTTCATATTTTATGTAAAATTGATAAAATTATTCACAAAAAATGCTTTTTTTTCCACTCAAAAACTGAGGTACATGAGCTCAGATAAGTCGATCAGTTACAAAAATAAATACAAAACTTGTCCGAACTGAAAGAAAACAAGTTGACAAAAAGATCAAATCCAATATTTGGTGATTATGTAGCTTAATGAGGGAGATTTATAAGCTTTTTTTTTTGCAGATCGGTCATTTTTGACCAGGAACATCACGAGTGTGATAGGGTTTTCAACACCGCACAAGGGTTAAATAAACTCCAAAATATTTTTAATTGAAAATTTAAATAAATATGAAAGAAAAAGGAAATGAGGTTTCAGTATATTCACCCAGCTGGAATGTTTTTGTGTTTTTAATGTAAGGCAGTGGGGGTGACGGAGAGAATAACAGGACACGTTTCCCAAGCGTCCATGTGTGAAGAGTCAACCCTCCTCCGGCTCAAGGTGAGAACACCTCCACACTTTAATCTGAGGACTAATGTAAAATAAACAACGCTTCTGGAAAATCAGATGGTGTCTCCATTTGGGGAAACAAAGGCTTCACACTGTCCTTGATTTATATCTGTTTACACTCACACGTTCATGTCATTCTCTAGATCCACACCTCCACCACAATCTAACAAAGAGCTCTGCAGGGATAACATGATGCTTCAGACACTAGAACTGAATGATTAGCATCAGCAGTCTTCTCTTCATGAGATCTATCTTGTGTTGTTGGTTGTTTATAGGCACAAACATAAAGTCAAATATGGTATTAACTGCTGCTCACGCCTCTCTCTCTCTCTCTCTCTCTCTCTCCGACTGTGCCAGAGTATTTATGAGACTTCTCTCGACCAAGCTGGACTGTACGAGCAGAAATAATTAAGATGAAAAAGAATTTACATTTATAAACACAGGCCATTCTATTCCAGTTTTCGTAACAGTGATGGAATGGAAATATTGTCCTGGTAATTTTATATTTTACCCATATTCTGGAGGAAACTCTGGATCACTGAAAATGTGTTTTTTAATAAATGATGGTGTTCATCAAAGTCCCTTCTGATGCCAAAAAATAATTAAAAATCAAACATTCAACAATATCTCTCTTAAATGTGTTTTTCCATCTGTGTGTGTGTTTTCACACTCTCACCGTCTCTGAATATGTGCTCATGATGTCCACTGGTGTGGCCAGTTGTGTGTTGTCACAGTAAATTACTCTGACACACTGGAGGAGTGACGGCTCTCGCTGGGTGGGATGAAGGAGGAGGGTGTGTGTGTGTGTGTGTGTGTTGTAACAGTATTGGGTTTTATTCTGGCCCTCATCACAGGACAACAATTTCCAACAATTCATCTGGACTCCGCAGGAGTTTAATTTCTTTATATCAAGCACATTAATATCTTAAATTGTCCATCATAAATTAATGCTGATGTTTCCAAGAAAATTAAGCCAGTCTGAATTGACATTTTTGCAAATTAAGAATCATTTACAATGAATTTTTATGCACTCGCAGTCAAAAGTTTGGAATTTTTTTATTGTTTTTGAAAGAAGGCTGATCAAAAACACAAGAAAAACAGGAATATTGTAAAACATTATTACAATTCAAAATATAAATAATTTATTCCTCTGTACTCCAGTCTTCAGTGTCACATGATCCTTCAGAAATCATTCTAATATGATGATTTGCTGCTCAAGATTATTATCAATGATGAAAATGTTTGTGTGGGAACTGCGATACATTGTTTTTTCAGGATTATTTGATGAGAAAAGAACAGCATTTATTTGAAATAGAATCTTTTGTAACATTATAAATGTCTTTACTGTCACTTTTGATCAATTTAATGCATCCTTGATAAATAAAAGTATTCATTTCTGCTTACTGACCTCAAACTTTTGAATGGTAATGTAGATATTTATATTTAAACAGGTCTGGAATCAGTATTTTACAGTGTAAAGGCTCACCCACACCAAAGATGAGAATTATAACATTAACGATAAACATATTGCCTAGATTTAAAAATCGTTCTAAATTTAAATAATAGCAGGGCAACTATAACAATAACAGCACAGAGGAACAATATCGTTGGAATCACTTTCAGAACGATTTTTTTCCTGCTGATGAACGATAAAAACTTTGACAGCCAATCAGAATCCATGTGACTTTAAAAAGCTTGAGAATTTAAAGGGATAGTTCACCCAAAAATGATTTACTCCCCCTCAAGCCATCCTAGGTGTATATGACTATCTTCTTTCAGAAGAAAACAATCGGAGATATCGTCTCAGGTTATGACTATAACCATAGTTCCCTGAGAGAGGGAACGAGACACTGCATCCTGAAGGGGGCGCTATGGGAACGCCATAGCGAGATTTTGAAGCCCAAAAAAGTGCATCCATCCATCATAAATATAATCCATACGACTCCAGAGGGTTAATAAAGGGTTAATGATGTGTTTTTGTAAGAAAAATATCCATATTTAAAACTTTATTAACTATAATCGTGTTTCACTGGCCTCTATTCTCATCAGTCTTCAGTAAATGATCTGTAATGAAGCTGATGCTGTTTATTTCATGCAGTGTTTGAGTTTGCCACTTTCCTCCTCATCTGCTCTTTCATGTCTATTCATAGCTACACGGCAGTTCTTCCCCGAGGATTTTCTAGTATTTAACATGCAAATCCTCCATTCGTTCTTTCTACTTGCTGATAAAGTCATTAAATCTAACTTTGCCCGCAGTGTTTTCAAACAAGTTGCAGTTTGGCATAAATTCAGTGAACACCTGAGGGTAATGTCGAGGGAACATTGTGTGCCAATAACATCAGTGCAGAAGTTCGAACACGCTTCTGCTCGCCATAGGTGAAGCCGGCGGGAGATTCGACTCTGTTGTGTTGTGTAATCGAGTCATTAGGCGGGCAGAAAGTGGAGCAAAGGGGAAGACGACAGTGTAAATCTGTCATTCGTTCACCTGCAGACTTGCATGCCTTGACCTGACGTCCGGCTCAAACTCAACCCGCTCACAGACGCTCTTTATCAAGAGAAATATCACTGAAATTCCTCGGCCTTATACAGTATGTGAGGTTGTATGATCTGATGTGTGTGAGCGTCTCTCCACACCTCCTCCTCTGAGCCTGGAGAGCGTGAAATGAGCAAACACTGCCAATAAATCTTTCAAACCCCCTATTTTTCCACCTCACCTGTCTCTCTCCTCTTTCCACTCCTCCGAAGAGAGCGAAAAATCTCGTCTTAATCCAGATTAAGTGATCGTGGTGCTCTGCTTCTGAAGTTTGTCTGAGCGCCGCTGGATTAGTTGACATGGGGGTGTTTTGTTTGACTCAAACTTGGGCACAAATGGAAGTGGAAAATGTGAGGAACGTCTGTAAAAAAAGGTCATCCTGTTAAGAGTTTCTGAAAGAAAAACCGTCTTGTGTAAACAAGGTGGTTATATGATGCTTTCAGAGTACATGAACATTTGGACACATGTTTTTATTATGATGTTTTCCCACATTTTACATCTAAACTATGGAATAACACATTTAAGAATGGAAATGACCAAAAATGTGACATAAATTAAAACGCCAATATATTCCAGCTAAATTTGTAAATACATTTATAAATAAATTTAAATATTTAGTTGATTGTGTCCAAGCGTTTGACAGGTACAAGCACACAAACTTTTCTTCTTTCAAACAAGCGAGATAACTTTTTTTAATGAGTACAGTAAAGATGGAAGAGAACTGTCATCGTTTAAATGTTTTATTTCTCATACACAGAAATAGAGAAGTAGTCAGAAGACTTACAATTAAAGACTTGTAATAGACTTATAATTAAATAATGCACTATTGCACATTTATGGTGTTACTTTTGTTCTTTCAGGGAAAGATTTCCCAAACTGGGCTGCTGTCAGTTGATGAAAAAGCTAATAATAAAATCATAAAATTTAAAATTTAAATAAATCACTTTAAAAGTTACTAAAAAAGATCAATATATGTAATTTGTTTACCTGCATGTCATGTGACCATTAACCGACACCAGAGACATGTGAACGTGAATGTGTTGTTAAATTACTGAAATATTAAAGGGTCAGTTCACCCCAAAATTTAATTTCTGTCATTTATTACTTGTTCCACACCGTTAGACCTTCGTTCATCTTCAGAACACAAATTAAGATATTTTTTAATGAAATCTGAGAGCTTTCTGTCCCTCCATTGACAGCTACACAACTAGAAAGAGAGTAAAGACATCATTAAAGTCATCCATGTGACTCCAGTGGATTAACCTCAATTTATGAAGCAACACGAGTGCCAAAAAAACTAAACAAAACAAACAACACTCTAAAAAATGTTGGGTTGTTTCAAATTAACCCAATGGCTGGGTTTGTCCATATTTGACCTAAATTTGGATTGAAATAACCCAGCATTTTTAGTGCTCCAATATGCATTTACTAGGGGGTGTAACGGTTCTCAGTAAAAAACCCAAACCGTATCGATCTCCGCACACGGTTTGGCACGCACTCGAACCGCGGTTCATCTCATATCTGACGCATATTATGCATCTGTAATATGATTTGTTTAAGCCTTGCCAATTTAAACATTCGAGCGTAAGACGCGTAAGAGAACTCTCGCGCGCTGTGAGGAGATTTGTGCGCTCATTCGAAGCGCAAATATTGAGTTCTTTTTCAAGTCTTGCGTTTCAATGGACAAATTCACACAAAAATGATGTCAACATGCCTGTCTTGGCGAGTATCCTAGCAAACATAGTAGGTTATGTCTTAAGTGAACGTAAACAGAGAAAGAACGCATGTGTTCGGTATCAGTGTACTGTATCCGTGCATTATGTCTTAAAGTGACAGCAGCCTAATTTTCCTGCTGTTTTTAATGTCAGTCAAACAAAAGACAAGGAAATCACTCTCTGCTCTTGACTGAATAGGTTTTGTAACTTAATAAGTTTATACAGTGAAGATTATATGCAATGTTGTTTTACATTTGATTAGCTACTTTATTCAATTTCTGTCCCTGAAAATTACTGTTAGATACGTGACAAAACCTGAAAAGCACTGTTTATTTTAGTTGCATATTTGCTCTACTGTATTTATTTGTGCTGTTGCTTGAAGTTGATTATTTGTTCTTATTTTCTTTATTTTTATTTGACAGTAGTCATTTTTTCTCTGAACACGCACATACCGAACCGTACCGAAACCATGATAAAAACCGAACTGTGAGTAATTTGAACCGTTGCTCCCCTAGCGTTTATGCAACAACATCTGCTCTCACATCAATACAGTACAACATGCATCGTGGTGCTCTTGCGAACACTAGTTGGAGATGAATATTTTGTTAATAAAGTGGTAAATTCAGTTTTTTTTGCACAACAAAGCACTCCCATTGCCTCATAACATGGATTACTTTAATGATGTCTTTGGGGCTTGAAAGCGATAGTTGTGTGTCAATAGAGAGACAGAAAGCTCTCAGATTTCATCAAAAATATCTTAAGTTGTGTTCTGAAGATGAACGAAGATCTTACGAGTGTAGAACGACATGAGGGTGAGTAATAAATTACATAATTTTTGGGTGAACTAGCCCTTAACCTAAGATCTCGGGAAGTACTTCAAGTAAATATTTTAGATCAAAAGGGGTTTAACTAAAGAAAAAAGTTAGAGAATGTCTGTTTTAGGAGCTTCGTGACTATTGCTTCTGTAAAATGAAAAACAGCAGCTTGGACATTCCACTAAACAACTGATCATTTTTGGTTGAAATGAATGTAGAAATTACGTCAATCAATCAACAATAACAGCACAGCATGTTCGGGTGAACTCTTCGTTTACCGCTGGTGAGAGAGCCTCTGAAAGACCGTGTCCGTGTATAAAGCAGAGTGAATCTGCGGTCTCTGTGTTTTTAATGTTTTAATGAAGTAACATCAGCATCTTCAGTCTAGCCGTTTCTCTCTCCTCACTGAGGTGCAGCCAGGTGCTGCTGTCACAATACAATCCACGTCTTTGTCAAAACACCGCTGAAGAGGTTCATCATGAACCTTCCCTCCTACTTCTCCGCTTTTGACTACTTCATATTCTCTAGTGTCTCGCCGAGACTTCGCAAAGCTTTTATGCATCTCCTGATGAAAGACAGCTGAAGTGGAGCCGCATTTACACAGAAGAGAGATGAGTGTGAACATCAGCACAGACAAGCGGAATAATGCATGGGAATAATGAACTAACATAACTGTTCAGATTTTGTGAGTTGTGTTTTCCTGTGTTAAACTTGCTGACATAATGCTAGGGTGTGCTGGTTGGTTGCCAGGGTGTTGCTATGTGTTTTCTAAATTGTTTTTAGTGCGTTGTCATGGGGTTGCAAAGGTGTTAGTTGGAGTGTTATAAGTTTGTTCATAGCTGTTATGATGCTATGACAGTAAAGACATTTATGGTGTTACAAAAAAATTATATTTCAAATAAATTATGTTCTTTTGAACACTTATCAAATAATCCTGAAAAAATCACAGTTTACACAAAAATCTGAAGCAGCACAACTGTTTTCAACATTGATAATAATCATAAATGTTTCTTGAGCAGCAAATCATCATATTAGAATGATTTCTGAAGGATCATGTGACACTGAAGACTGGAGTAATGATGCTGAAAATTCAGCTTTGATCACAGGAATAAATTACACTTTACTGTATATTTACAGAGAAAACAACTGTTTTACATTGGAATAATATTTACTGTTTTTACTGTATTTTTGATCAAATAAATGCAGCTTTAGTTAGTGTGTAATGTTGCTGTTTGAGCATAAACGACATCTGCAAAGTTACGACGCTCAAAGTTCAATGCAAAGAGAGATATTTTCTTTTACAGAAATCCGGTTTGAACAATGTAAGGCTGAACACTTTCGTCATTTTGGCTGCGTGAGATTCTCCAGCTTTGTTGTTGTTGAGCTGTTAAAGCTCCGCCCTCTTCTGGAAAGGGGGCGGGAGCAGCAGCTCATTTGCATTTAAAGGGACACACACAAAAACGGCGTGTTTTTGCTCACACCCAAATAGGGGCAAATTTGACAAGCTATAATAAATGATCTGTGGGGGATTTTGAGCTGAAACATTACATCTTGTAAAAGGGGCATTATAGATCCCCTTTAAAGCAAAGTTTTCATATTTAGCTTACACTAACTAAGCCTTGTGATATATTTATCTGTCAGGATTCACTTTTCAGTTGTTTTTTTTGTCACTGAGGAACAGTATATGTTGTGTTTGTGTTGGATCATCACAATGAAAATAGATGAATGCTATAAAAACAGTTTGCAACCACCGCCTCCGTTGACTAATTATCCTGCTAATGACACATGGGGAGTGTTTGGGGTTTGTGTCGGGCCTGTTTGTGACAGTTTTAGTGCTAAAGTTTAACCACGTTTCCTGCTTGTCCAGACAGAATGAGTTCAGGGATTTGCTCGGTCAGCAGAAATGCGTAACCTGCAGTCCTCACATTACAGACATTAACAGGGAGAGATGTGGAAGCTTGTTTCCACCATGAAATAAAAAATAAGAACGGTAATTGCGACTGTTTATCTCACAATTCTGACTTTTTTCTCAGAATTGCGAGATATAATCTCACAATTGCAAGTTATAAAGTCTGAATTGTGAGATATAAAGTCAGAATTGTGAGATATAAAGTCAGAATTGCGCGTTAAAAAAGTCAGAATTGCGAGTTATAAAGTCAGAATTGTGAGATATAAAGTCAGAATTGTGAGATATAAAGTCAGAATTGCGCGTTATAAACTGAATTGCGAGTTATAAAGTCTGAATTGCGAGATATAAAGTCAGAATTGTGCGTTATAAAGTCAGAATTGTGCGTTATAAAGTCCGAATTGCGAGTTATAAACTGAATTGCGAGTTATACAGTCTGAATTGCGAGTTATAAAGTCTGAATTGCGAGATATAAAGTCAGAATTGTGCGTTATAAAGTCAGAATTGCGAGATATAAAGTCAGAATTGTGAGATATAAAGTCAGAATTGTGAGATATAAAGTCAGAATTGTGAGATATAAAGTCAGAATTGCGAGATATAAAGTCAGAATTGTGTGATATAAAGTCTGAATTGCGAGATATAAAGTCTGAATTGTGAGATATAAAGTCTGAATTGCGAGATATAAAGTCAGAATTGCGAGTTATAAAGTCAGAATTGTGAGATTAAAAATCGCAATTATCTTTTTCATTTTTTTATTCAGTGGCAGAAACAAGCTTCCATAGAGAAATGCTTGTTTGGATCTTAATACAATTTTTATTTGTGTTTCTAACTGTTATGAAGGGTCGATCAGTCAGAAACTGATTAATCATTCATGTTAATAGCTTCATTTTGAAGCACAGCTTTGTTCATCAAGAAACAATCCATGATGTACCGTCAGTCTGAGATGAATGAAAGCAGCTGTACTTTCTTCAGTGTTGTTGTAGAAGTAGTTAACTCGTCTCGGCTTCTACTTCTCCCTCATGTGAAGATCACAGCGTGACTAGATTGTTAAAACACACTTCAACATCTCGATAGCATAACTTTATCAGTCTTTGAGTTTAATTGTCATCATTTCAGCACTTCCTAAACGTCCGGAGGGATTTTCTTTTTTTCTTTGCAATGTATTTTTGTCATGTTATAATTAAAAGATCAGAGGTAGATGACTCATATCCTGAGTGCAATATGAAACAAATGTGTGTGTGTGTGTGTGTGTGTGTGTGTGTGTGTGTGCGTGTGTGTACAAACGCCCCGGGCCTTAATATGAACCATATAAGTTAACTGTGGAAACATGTTGGTTTGTATGAAGAGACGATGCAGTGATAGACTGGAGAAAGCTCTGCTGAACTTCATTCTCATTCGAAATCTTCAGAATCTCTATCTAAGATAAGGTCTTTAAAGATATCCCTTTAAGAAATGCTGTTCTTTTGAACTTTCTATTCATCAAAGAAACTGTGAAGAAAAAGAAACATTCAACATCGAAAATAATCATAAATGTTTCTTGAGCAGCAGATCAGCATATTAGAATGATTTCTGAAGGATCATGTGACACTGAAGACTGGAGTAATGATGCTGAAAAAGCAGTTCTTTTAAATTGTAATAATATATATATATTTTTTTAAATAGTGTTTTTACTGTATTTTTTGATCCAATAAATTCAGACTTGGTGAGCATAAAACATGAAAAAGTTCTACCAAGCCCAAATGCAGATGCAAAAAACATTTCGTGGGATGATTTTAAAAGAGTTATGACCCAAATTCAAGTATTTTTCTTACATAAAGCTAATAAGACTTGAAATATATTTGCATGGACTATTTTATGAGGTGTTTTGTTCTTTTTTGGAGCTTGACAGATGTGGTCATATGAACTGTCTCATGGAAAAGAACTGCATAAATGTTCTTCTTTGTGTTCCCAAAAAATAAAAACAACAGCATATGGGTTTGGAATGACATAATAGAAAGTAAACGATGTCATTTAAATTTTTAGGGGTGAACTATCCCTTTAAGAACTGGAGTACAATAAAGTTTTAGTTCTAATGGAAACCTTTATATTTAACAGTGTATGTCAAATACTTCACCCTTAAAATGATATTTTAAGGTTTTCATCACACAGACTAAAGAAATCTTTTCCAGGTAACTTAAACCCGCGGTTCATGAGGTGTCTTTAGAGGCATGATAATGAGTCTCCTTAATTAAGTCTTTGTCTTAAATGGCTCATAAACGTCAGTCTTTGGTGATTTGTAGAGATGACGGTTCTTAACCTCTGCCCTTTCCTGTCACCTCCGTGCATTAACAGTTCCTCATCCTTCCGCCCAGAGTCGTCTCTTTCCAGCCCTTGAACTGTGTGTGTGTGTGTGTTGAAGTGTCCAGATTCTTCAGATGTCTGGGCTGCTGCTCTCTGGAGTGCTTGAAATAACTTGGATGCCTGTTGCAAGACCTCTGCAGCCGCGGAGAGCAGCACGAGCGAGAGTGTCCGATTTCTCATTTAGGCCTGATGACTTTGCACATATTATTAGAATTGGTTACACTTTATTTTAACTGTCCACTTTGGATATTCTACCAACAATAAGTAACTTTGCTACTACATGTCAACTATCTCTCGTTAGAGTATTAGTAGACTAGGGTTTGGGTTAGTAGAATAAGTTGACTAATGAGTCTACTAATACTCTAAAACTCTATTTAAGTGGAAGAACTCAGTGTGTACAGGCTGAAGGTAAACGATCGGGACTATTGGGGATTGTTCGAGGTGTTCCCCAAGGGTCTGTGTTGGGTCCCCTTTTATTTACCTGCTTTTATCTACATAAATAGTGTTAATTGTGATTTTCAGGATGCAAATTTTCACTTTTATGTTGTGTATTGTAGTGCGCCCTCTAAACAGCAAGTCCTGCATAAGCTTCAATTGGTTTTTGATGTCATGGCTTCATACACTAAAACTGCTGATTAAGCTTATGTTATTTTCAAGCTCGAAAAAATTGCAAATAATCTTATTCCTCTCCAGACCTTACAAGCAAATGTGATTGAGTTAGCAAAAGAGGAAGAATTGTATATATTCTTCAGTGAGCTGTGGATGTGATGACACTCAGATTTCACATTTTCAAAACAAATTGATACTTGAGGAACAAAAATAAACCAGTCATGTGAGTCCAGGTCAGTTCTGAGATTTATGGACAAACCAATCACGGATCTTTCCTGGAATAAACAGGGTTAGTTTCTCAACCCGATATCAGTCTTGACTGGAGACGAGATCCATTCGGATCAATGGATTTGGTTTGAAAACTCACAACTCTACTACTTTCTTTAAATGTTGTCTGAAAGGAAAATAAATGTTCTGAGAATGTTTGAAGCCATGTCATGTTTTGAGTGTTACTTTATTTTATTTTATCTTTGGTGGGGGAGAAACATCCGTAAAAAATGTTTTATGTTTTTAAAACCTGATTTAAAATCATAAACTGTTTGGTATTCAGTTGTTATCTACTATGGAAGCTTGTTTCCACCACAGAATAAAAAATGTAAAAGATAATTCTGACTTTTTTTCTCAGAATTTGCTACTTTTTTCCCCTCACAATTCTAAAGAAAAAAGTCAGAATTGTGAGTTTATATCATGCAATTGTAAGAAAAAATGAGATAAAATCGCAATAATTATTTTTTATTTCATGGCAGAAAAAAGCTTGCATAATCTACACACTGCAAATGAACATAACCCATCTTTGTGCTCAGGTTTATTGCACTTCTTAAATGACTGTGTTATCTGCTTCCTAAGTGAAACCTCTAAACGAGGTTTTGTTCTGCCTACTGTAGCCGTGAGGAAGCGCCATATAACGCTTGATGGACTGCAGTTTGAGACCGTCACCACAACCACTAATGGCATCACTAAAGCTGCACCACAGGGCCATTTACTGGTAACGCTTGCTGTCCAAAAGTGCCAATCTCACAGTCAGGAACACCACAAGTTCCTTAACTGGGTTTGTCATTCATATGCATATAAAAGAGAGACCAAAAATCATATTTACACAGTTCTCCACCTCTTACAGTAAGTGTGGCTGGTGAACCAAAACCATTTTAAATACATCATTTTTCCTTACAGGTTTGATCCCAAGCTAATGAAAGACCTTGAAGGCATTAAGACTTTTTGGGCCAGTAAGCAAGTGAGTTCTGCATGGGTAAGAATCATCACATTCCCTTTAACTAGTTTGAAAAGCCATTCTGAACTTATTGAAGTCATCCATACACTCTAAAAAATAAAGGTTCCAAAAGGGTGTTTTCACAGTCCAATCCTGCTCCTGGAGAGTTGAGCTCCACTCCTAATCAAACACAACTGAACCAGCTAATCAAGGTCAACCCTGCGTCCCAATGTCATGTTGCCAAGTCTGCCTTTTTCACAGCAGTTCCACGGGTTGAAGCGACTCCAAATAGCATCATATTTAGCCCCTGGAATGTGAATTTTACCAGGGGAACCCTGACAAAAACGTGGATTTTACCCCTTGGAATGCGATTTTTACTGGGAGACCCCCACTGAAATTCAATTGGGCTAATTTTGAGTAGCAATTGGGCGGGTTTTGTTGTGAAAACCTGGCAACCCTGCCCAATATCCGTACTATCCATCCTAAATAGTATGTGAGATTTAAATAAGTGTGTCCCAAAGCACAGTATGTTGAAAAGAGTATGCCAGAAGTCCCCGGATCGTCTACTATTCCCGGTAGATTTTCGAAGTATGCATCCGTGCACACTATAAAGGCCACAACCCATTGCGCTTTGGAGGAGGATTCAGTTCAGAACTACAAACACGAGTAAAAAGTGTTTAAAAACTACAAAACATGGCGGATGTGCACGACCGACAGGTTTAGATGAAGGGGTTTGAGTGACTAATAATCAAGTTTATTTATATTTATTTAATTTTATCCATGTTATATTTCATCTGTGAACTTTTGAAAAGATTCATTTGGCCATTAACTTTTAAATGCATCATTATGGATTAATATGAGGAGTCTCTCTCGAATGCAGATCAACGTTTCTCTCCAATATGGTAGGAAATTAAATTAAATTAAAATTGTGACAAGATGATTGACAGGCCAGTTTCCAGTGACAGGATGCGTGTCAGGATTCTTCACAAAAAAGAGAACATACTTTTCGGGCGGTGTATAAGTAAGCGAATTGGGACGCAGCATAAATCTTCCAGGTGAGTGTGCCGGAGCAGGTTGGAGCTAAACTCCCTCCAGGAGCAGGATTGGACACCCCTGCCATAGAAGAACCATTTTTGTTTCCTCAAAGAACAGTTTTTAACTGAAAACCTTTTTGTGGAATGGAAAGATTCCACAGATGTTGAAGGTACTTCGTGGAACCATCAATGCCAATAAAGAACCTTGATTTTTAAGAAAGGATCAGAACTATAGTGCTCGCTTGACTTTCGTACGCGTCATTACAAGTGGATTATTGCACAAAACATGTAAAGAACACCTACACAGACAGACATTATCCTACAATTGCTCCGTTCTCTATAATTTAAGTGTTCAAGTATTTGGCACACCTTAAATCAAATTGCCCCAAACACCGCTTAAAGTGTTTTCTTAATGATTATAATGAATATTTATTCTCAGGAACGCTGCCAGGGAGATGATACTGTGCGTGACATAATGTTTTTCTAAGAATTCTTGCCCTCACAGTGACGTGGGGAGTGAATGTTTATTCTCCGTGTGAATAGTTTTTCTTTTCGTCTCCTCTCCGAGTAAAGCAAACTCTGCATTTTGGTAGGATTGTTTTGAAATCAAAAGCTGACCAAACAATTGTCTGACATAAATCATAACTGGCTGTCAATAGACAGAAGGGCGGCACACAGCAGGCTGGTCACGTGACTCCCCGTGGAGGTAGAATAACACCGGAGTGTCGACGGCCTCGCTGAAATAACTCAACATTAGCACAACAGCAGGACTGAGCTGTAATGAGTGTTTAGCATCCATTCGCTGTGTTCTGATACACTGACCTAAAGAAAGGGCCAGTCTTTCTCAAGATGAGCTCTGTCATGAGGAGCTTTACTTGTACTAATTACTGAAAGCACTGTAAAAAATCCTTTTCATGATTTATCACAACATTTTTTCTTTTGTCAAATCAGCTTTAAGAATTAAAGTGGTTCAAATAACATAATATTTTGAGTTTCTGTTGATTAAATCAATCGCCAACTCAAATTTTTTATTTCAATGAACTCAAAATTTTAAGGCAACCTGGTAACTTACTTTTTTAAGTTAAACCAACAATTCTTTTTTTTTACAGTACTTCACTGCCAGTGTAAAAGTATGAGTATTATGCCTATTTAATCAATCATGAAAAGAATATATCTGTGTAAAATTGTTCATTAAACCATTCTTATGTAAATAGTCACATTCAATTAGATAATTTACATGATAGTTAGTTAGTAGTGTGTTGAAACTGGCGGTTATGGTAAGGGGTGGGACATTTCCCAAACACCAATCACAACACACTGCTCCAGCCGACCAATCAGAGCACAGAAGGAGGGGCTTCATAGAGACAGGAGCGTTACTGACAGACTGGGAAGAGAGGAGCTGCAACAATGGAGAATATGAGGAAAATAATCAACATTCAAGCATGAAAACTCTAGTAGTGTAATATATTCCAAATGAAGTGAACAATGCAAAATAATCTAATTTCCAGTTTTATGACAGGATGCTGATTTCTGACAACATGTTGCATTAAAGGTGCAATATGTAAGATTTATGTTCGCTAGAGGCCTATTCAAAACAAAGGCGTGGCTTGATGACGCCAAGATTGAGTGGGGAATCTTGGGACATGTGGTCTTCACCTCAACGGCCGGTGGAAAAGAATCGGGATAGGACTCAGGAAGAAATCATGTTCATGGATGTGATTATTAACGTTACTGTAGTGTGAAGCAGAGCAGGAGCGAGTGTTGTGGAGCTGAACGAGGAGCTGGAGCGATTGATCAACACACGCCTCACGAGCAGCGGGACTTTTATTATGACACAGTCGCCGGCGCTGCTACCGCTTTTCCGGTCATGAGTATGAGGTAACGCAGCTCTGTTTATCATATTAGATACATTTGAGAGTGTTGAAAATGATGTTATAGAGTTACTCTGTGCGTTCACTCGGCGGCTGCTGTGAGACACTGTTACACACTGCAGTAAGATAGATCGATTTCAGAATATCATATTAAATGCTGGATGATTGTGTTGATAAATGACATGCAATTAATTTTAAAAGGTATTGTACACTCTAAAAATGTATTCAGGGGGCCTTTAGTCATTACTTAAATATATATTGTTGTGAAATAAAAAATCAAGTTCTGAAATGCTGTTAGACTTTTTACTTGTAATTGTTATTTTATTGAGCTTGGATGACACACAAATTATGCCTATTGATTCGATATACTATCATGACTTGTCATAGTTTAACATTTTCAGTTAATCAAAAATGTATTTAATTTTAAGTTCTGTTAATGTAAAATACAATCTGATGACGTGTAAACGTGTTTCATTGTTTTGAGTTGTATGAACACTTCTTTTAACTGGGCTGGGATTTATATTTCCCATCATGCTTTGCCCATGGCACTTGAAAGGGAAAGTAAATGCTAAAATTAAGTGTTATATAATGTTTTTTGCACAAGATTAATGGTAAGGGAGATTTAGCAGTAATTAGGGTTTTGTTATGCTAATTTAGAAGAGTTAATGTGTTAATGTGGGTTTTTGGAGAGTTACCATCATGGTGACAAGCGGTGCTTGGTAAGATCATGTTACTTAGAAATGCATTTTTATTGTGTCCAAAAAGCATCTTCACCTTGCTTAAAACGTTATGTTGGATCAACTTAAATAGTTGCATTCATGTTGACAATTATTAAGTTCATGTTACTTAGAAATGTGTTTTTATTGTGGCAAAAAAACGTCTTCACCTTACTTAAAACATTATGTTGGATCAACTTAAATAGTTGCATTCATGTTGACAATTATTAAGTTCATGTTACTTAGAAATGTGTTTTTATTGTGGCAAAAAAACGTCTTCACCTTACTTAAAACATTATGTTGGATCAACTTAAATAGTTGCATTCATGTTGACAATTATTAAGTTCATGTTACTTAGAAATGTGTTTTTATTGTGGCAAAAAAACGTCTTCACCTTACTTAAAACATTATGTTGGATCAACTTAAATAGTTGCATTCATGTTGACAATTATTAAGTTCATGTTACTTAGAAATGTGTTTTTATTGTGGCAAAAAAACGTCTTCACCTTACTTAAAACATTATGTTGGATCAACTTAAATAGTTGCATTCATGTTGACAATTATTAAGTTCATGTTACTTAGAAATGTGTTTTTATTGTGGCAAAAAAACGTCTTCACCTTACTTAAAACATTATGTTGGATCAACTTAAATAGTTGCATTCATGTTGACAATTATTAAGTTCATGTTACTTAGAAATGTGTTTTTATTGTGGCAAAAAAACGTCTTCACCTTACTTAAAACATTATGTTGGATCAACTTAAATAGTTGCATTCATGTTGACAATTATTAAGTTCATGTTACTTAGAAATGTGTTTTTATTGTGGCAAAAAAACGTCTTCACCTTACTTAAAACATTATGTTGGATCAACTTAAATAGTTGCATTCATGTTGACAATTATTAAGTTCATGTTACTTAGAAATGTGTTTTTATTGTGGCAAAAAAACGTCTTCACCTTACTTAAAACATTATGTTGGATCAACTTAAATAGTTGCATTCATGTTGACAATTATTAAGTTCATGTTACTTAGAAATGTGTTTTTATTGTGGCAAAAAAACGTCTTCACCTTACTTAAAACATTATGTTGGATCAACTTAAATAGTTGCATTCATGTTGACAATTATTAAGTTCATGTTACTTAGAAATGTGTTTTTATTGTGGCAAAAAAACGTCTTCACCTTACTTAAAACATTATGTTGGATCAACTTAAATAGTTGCATTCATGTTGACAATTATTAAGTTCATGTTACTTAGAAAGTGTTTTATTGTGGCAAAAAAGCATCTTCACCTTACTTAAAACATTATGTTGGATCAACTTAAATAGTTGCATTCATGTTGACAATTATTAAGTTCATGTTACTTAGAAATGCGTTTTATTGTGTCCAAAAAGCGTCTTCACCTTACTTAAAACATTATGTTGGATCGACTCAAAATATTGCTTTGAATTAATGTAATTCTCCCAACTGGCTTAAGTTAAAAATTCTAGTGGAAAACGTTAACATATTTTTTTTTGTTGAACCAATGTTTTATTTTTTAGAGTGTATGATGGAGAAAATGCAGTATTACTGTTACTAAAAATAAAGCTGCATCTGATTACGCGATGTTAGCTACTTCACAAAATAGTGTTTTTCTCTGAGGCATGGTAAAGCATGGTACTCGCAAACAAAATCAAGAAAATTACATTTAAACAATAAACATGTTGAGCTATATATAACAACAATTAGTTTTCTGTCAATAAATGTAACCAAACAGTTGTTCCCTTGTCTATTAAAACATGTAAATATTGAAGCGTCTTTGGTGTTGCATGGTTTCTACAAAATAAAACCGGAAACCGAGGGTAATGCGGGAATGACGTGATTGACAGGCGACTCCTCACACGTCCCGGAGCCTTGGATAAAATTGCAATTTTCTCACTCTTAACAAATAGTTGGAAACATTTGGGATATTGTAAGTACTCAAGTGAGCAAAATATATAACACTGGCCTAGTGGTTTTTGGATATTTTACTGCAAAAATCTTACATATTGCGCCTTTAATATACTAGTGTTCCATTCTGAACTGTTCAAGTTTTCTCTGTTGGTTCGATCCTAACATCTTCAGCTGGACGAGTGTAGGAAAGTGAAGAACAACCTTTTTCATTTCTGTCTCTTTCTCTGTCCTATTGTGTTTGCTAAATGTGGCAGGCCTGTAAGACAGCCATAAAAACAATGTAAATCTGGCTCGGACAGGCGACGGGGAAGCGTGTGAAAGACTGTATAGTACATCTTTTATTTCACACCCCTAAACCTGTGGCCTGTCCCCTCCTTTTCCCGCTTCCCTCTCATTGCCTTCCAAACTGTCACCTTTTATGGGAGTGTGTGATGGCTTCACTGTGTATGAGTGAGAGAGAGAGAGAGAGAATCTGGGCTAGAAGGGAAAGAAAAGCGGTGATCGAAGGCCCCATTCACAGAGGAACCTCTCTCTTTCTTTAACAGCCTTATTAGCCGGAGTGAATGGGAACGTTTCTTTTATGAGGAAGGGGGAAAAAACAGGAGGCTCGGGCAGCCTGGTGTAGAGCGGAGAGGGAAAGGCATATTCGCCACAGTTCCCTCCTCCTCCTCCTCTTCCCCTAATCCCGCTCTCCTCCACATCTCTTTAGTTTCTCCTTCGGATCGGTGAAAAGGGCCTGTCCAATGGAGAAGACAGTTTGGAAGGGGAGTGTGGAGCACGGCAGGGGGCCTCTCGGTCTATGACATTTAGGGGTCATTGATTAGGGAGTCTCCCTGTGTGAGCGCTGGGACACTGAGGCTCCATGGGGGAGCTGCGTGAGGGAGTCTATCAGCAGTGCTGGGAACATAACGGGCTCCGTATGCAACAGTATGGATGATATGTAGTGCAGCTTACTCAGAGATTATTTACAAGTCATTACACCGCTCTTTTCGTGAAAGGCATGTCTGTCAAGCTCCAAAAAAGGAAATTATAATAAAAATATGATATGATTGATTGGTAGTTTTGTTTGTGTGAGATTAGAAAATAACTTTTATTGCTCCTCTGAAGCTCTGAAATCTGTAATTTATGAAAAACATGAAGGCGAGTAAATAATGAAAGAACTTTGTCTTTTGAGGATGAGGTGTGAAACTAACTGCCTTTTTGAGAGTTTTAATAGCAGAAACCATTAAAAAAATGAATCTGAAGCCGTATAGATTCATACTATGATGTTGATTCAAACAAAAAGAAGAAACAATTACTGCATTATTGTTGTTATTATTATTATTTAAAGTGTTTTAGATTTAGATTTTAGACAGAAAATGTAAGAATATTCACTAATGGCCAAAGGTTTGAATAATTGAGGTTTTTTAAGTCTCTTAAGATTGCATTTATTTGATCAGAAATACAGTAAAAACAGCAAAATTTTGAAATGTTTTTACAATTTAAAATAAATGTTTTCTATGTGCATATATTGTATAATATAATTTATATCCTGTGATCAAAGCTGAATTTTCAGCATCATTACTCTAGTCACAGTGTCACATGATCCTTCAGAAATCATTCTAATATGATGTAATATTTGTTTTAAATAATTTTTGAATATTTTGATCAAGTAAATGCAGCCTTGGTGAGCATAAATACTTCTATTATAAACATTAAATTTAGTTATTCCAAACTTTTGACCAGTAGAGTAGTTTTTATAGTTTGGACCGCGCACTTAAATTAAAAAACGTAATACATTACACTCTAAAAAATGCTGGGTTAAATATGGACAAACCCAGCGATTGGGTTGTTTTGACCCAGCAGTTGGGTTAAATGTTTGATCAACATGCTGGCCAGTTTTATTTAACTCAACTATTGTTTAAAAATGACTGTATGTCTGGGTTAAAATGAACCCAAAATAGATTGGAAATTAAAAATCAGACATAATTACTAGAGGAAACAATAATAATCAAAAGGTGAATATTTATTAATAAGCAATTTAATAAATGTTTAGTGCCTTTAGTGCCTTTTTTAGGCATTTCAGGCAAATTTTACAGGAATGCTAAGGGGTTAATAAATGTTCATTTATTAATAAATAAACTTATTAATTAAATGTTAATTTCCACACTGCAAAAAATGCTGCTCTTACTTAGAATTTTTGTAAGTCCAAATATCTAAAAATTTTTAGATCAAGAAGCATTTTCTTGACAAGTAAAAATTATTTTCTTGTTTTTAGGAAAAAAGAGTCAAAATTAAGTGAGTTTTTCCTTAAAACAAGCAAAATAATCTGCCAGTGAGGTAAGCAAAATAATCTAAATCCAAACTGAAAACAAGATTATATATATTATTTTTGGTTTGATATAAGATTATTTTGCTTGTTTTTAGGAAAAACTCACTTCATTTTGACTTATTTTTTCTGAAAACAAGAACATAATTTTTACTTGTCAAGAAAATGCTTCTTGATTAAAGAACTTTAAGATATTTTGACTAGAAACAAGACAAAAACTCTAAGTAAGAACAGCATTTTTTGCAGTGCAACATATTTTGGGTTCATTTCAAGCAAGCAATACAGTCATTTTAAACAATAGTTGAGTTAAATAAAACTATCCAGCAGGTAGTTCAAACATTTAACCCAACCGCTGGTCCATTTTCAACCCAACTTGGGTTGTTTTAACCCAGCTGTTTTTAGTGTACCTTGTTGTTTTTATAAGGCAAAGCATATCTCCACAAAAAATGTTAAATAAATCTTGTCACGGTGCAATTTATTAACACTTACAGACATTCTTGGTATGATAGAATGTTTTCAAATCTTAAATTCATGAAATGGAAAGTGTCATGACCCAGGTATGTATGCAATTTAAATGGCCCTGGGGTCTCCAAGACCCCCAAAAGGGTTAATAACCCGACAGATCAGCCACTAGGTGGCGCCGCTGCAGTGAATGAATGTCATTCTGCATCGCTGGAGCTCAGAGGAGGAGGGAGACCCCAGTTCCGGACAAACTTTACAGGATTGCGCAGAACTGGTCGAGCTGCTCGTAGGGAGCCCGAGCTCTGCGGTCTGTGATTGGAGGAGAAAGACCGAGTCCAAAAACTCTCAGCCAGGAAACGTCTCGAGTTTCAGGGGGGAGTGACATTTCTTCAGGGGGTTGGAAAGAGAGAGAGAAAAAATCTCTGTAAACCTGACAAAGCGTCTGAGAACAGCCAGTATCCTCAGAGACTGCGCTCATGTCACTGGATGTGTATTTTGGGATGGATGTTTTATTCTGTGTTTGTTGCGCGGTCGCGTCTCGGGTAGCTGAAGGCTGCAGCGCGTCTGCACGAGCCGTCTGGTGAAGCAACAACTTGGTTTACGGACGAAAAAAAGTTGCTGGGACGCGTAATTTGTTTTTCCTCTGGAAGGATTTACTCAAACACGCACGGATACTATCAGTGGGTCGCGGTTGGCATGCGATCCTGTCGCTGGTGCGCTGCTGGATTTGGGAATAGGGAATAGTTTTGGTCGCATTCCTGTCTGGATTCGGCCCATGAGCTCCCTGTTTATATGCGGATCCTGAACTTCACTATCTGCTCCTTCACTGTAAGTTACTTTTAGATTTAAAGCATTGTCTTTCATGGAAATGCAACTTTTTGCGGCTTTACCCTTGTTTAGTTGTTGTGACATTATTTCAACTTTACGCGCAAATCTGTTTTTACGCAAAAAACGATTCAATATGTTAATTATAGTATATTAAAATAAATGCTGAATCTTCAGTTATGTGGAAATGCCATATCTTCATATGTCATAACTATTTTAATCAGAATCAGAATGTGCTTTATTCGAAGCACAATGATCTTGTCAGAAGGTTGTCAAAATGTTTCACTTGGTGCATCTAAATGTTTTTGCTTTTTAAAGATAAAAGTAACTTGCAAGATGTAAAATTATGAGTCTGTGCTTAGAACGAAACATCAGGCCATTTAAAAATGTAGTTGTAAATTAAAGATGCAAGCAAACGCTAATGCAATATGAAAGTGAAAAGTGAAAGTGAAGTGACATGTGGCCAAGTATGGTGACCCATACTCGGAATTTGTGCTCTGCATTTAACCCATCCAAGTGCACACACACAGCAGTGAACACACACACCGTGAACACACACACCCGGAGCAGTGGGCAGCCATTGCTGCGGCGCCCGGGGAGCAGTTGGGGGTACGGTGCCTTGCTCAAGGGTCTCACCTCAGTCGTGGTATTGAGGGTGGGGAGAGCGCTGGACATTCACTCCCCTCACCGACAATCCCTGCCGGACCTGAGACTCGAACCCATGACCTTTGGGTTACAAGTCCGACTCTCTATCCATTAGGCCACGACTGCCCGATGTGATATTAAATCATAAAAAGTAAAAGTTGCGAATATTGCATGAGGTCAAACTTATTAAATCCACCACTTAGGCTTGTAGTTCCTCTTAATTAAGTGTCGTGAGCAAAATGAGGATTATAACACATTCATAACACACTGCAATCATTTGTAATTTGAACGTGCACATTTGGAACACTTCAAGATTCGATTCGAATTCGATTTTTTAGGAACAGAAACGTCTGTTTGTTTCTTTTTAAAGTGTCGTTTAATCGTTGTAATGCAATTAAAGCATCATCAGGATGCCTCGAAATCTGTGGAGACAATAAGATTTATAAAAATGCAAAATATTGACATTAGAAAGTTTACTTTGCATTGATAAAGAAGTGGGTTTTGGATTTCTTATTAGTGATAAACTCTGAGGCAAATCTGTAAATGTTGAAATTAACTAGAATGTTGGGCTATTTGTACAAATCTAACTCTAATCATAATATGGACGCTAATTAGAGTTGATCTAATGATAAAAACCGTCTGTTCACATTAAAGTGATCTAATCTCCCGTAATAAAATCATGATAAACTCATTAGGGTTTTAGTAATGGGCCTCAATAAAGAACAATTCAGATGTAATCAGAGGACACAGTACAGCTCATTCCAGTGTTTTTCCTCTGATTTGAATGTGAATCGGATTCTGATTAACGTGTGCACGATTTATTTTCGAGAAAAGTTCTCTAAAGGTGACGTCATGTATTGCATTGGGAAATGTTTTCCAAAATCATGCTCGTGCAGCAAACCCGCGCATTGTGCCTATCCAGCATTTAAAAATGCGCCTTAAAAGTGCATTCATTTTCATATCTGTTATATTCATTCCATGGCGTATGATTAGAAACGAGGAGCTCGTGTTGCAGCATCAGATCCTGCGTTGCTCACCTCTCTCAACTCCAGCAGAACACTGCAGAACAATCATCTCAGATGCATTAAAGCTTTCTATAAACGCACGCGCACGATCACAGAACAGATCAATACCGCATTTACGCGTGCAGAGAGTCACGTGCGCGTTCACTGACTGACTGATTCCAATTTAATTCAATTTCAGTGGTCGTGTTTTGAATGTTTGAAATCACCTTTTCGCTTGTGCAAATGAGTTCTAAACTGCCAATGAAGTCGTTTCCTTTAGAATAGTAGAAAATGCTGGGTTGAAAACAACCCAAGTTGGGTTGAAAATAGGCAAACCCAGCGATTGGGTTGGTTTTGACCCAGTGGTTGGGTTAAATGTTTGTCCAACCTGCTGGGTAGTTTTACTTAACTCAAGTATTGTTTAAAAATTACTGTTTTGCTTGTTTAAAATGAACCCAAAATATGTCATATTATGTTATATGCGGTACACTGGAACACTAACAGGTTAATAAATGTAATGAATAATAATTAAACAATAAGCATTTATTTAAATTGCTTAATAATAAATGTTCACCTTTTGATTATTATTGTTGCCTCTAGTAATTATGTGTCTGATATTTAATTTTCAATCTATTTTGGGTTCATTTGAATCCAGACATATAGTCATTTTTAAACAATAATTGAGTTAAATAAAACTGTCCAGCATGTTGATCAAACATTTAACCCAACCACTGGGTCAAAACAACCCAAAAACAACCCAAGCCTACCAAAGTAAGGAAATGTAAAAATGCTAGGCAAGGTTAAAAACAACCCAAGTTGGGTTGAAAATGGACAAACCCACCGATTGTGTTGTTTTAACCCAGCGGTTGGGTTAAATGTTTGATCAACCTGCTGGGTGGTTTTATTTAACTCAACTATTGTTTAAAAATGACTGTATTGCTTGCTTAAAATGAACCCAAAATAGTTTGGAAATCAAAGATCAGATACATAATTACTAGAAGCAACAATAATAATCAAAAGGTGAACATTTATTAATAAGCACTTTGATAAATGTTTATTGTTTAATTATTATTCATTAAATGTTAATTTCCAACATACTTTGGGTTCATTTCAAGCAAGCAACACAGTGATTTTTAAACAATAGTTGAGTTAAATAAAACCACCCAGCAGGTTGATCAAACATTTAACCACCCAACCGCTGGGTTAAAACAACACAATTGGTGGGTTTGGTTTGTCCATTCTCAACCCAGCATTTTTACAGCATATACTCCAGATAAAATAAATCACTGCTTACGTAATTAGGCTGTCTAATCTCTCTGAAGTTGCAGTAGCTCTTGAGGCAGTGGCTGATGAAGGTGTAGTGTGTAGGTGTCAGACAGTAGGTAGGTCTAACGCATCAGAGCTTTGGTATGTCTGTGGCAAGGCTCGTTCAACAGCATTTTGACACATGGGCCTTTAGTTCCTACAGTATCTGTCTTCTCCATAAACATAGACTTATGCACTGTCTGGAAGTTATAGTCAGATTCAACCGATTAGATATTTAGGGTCTATGCTGTGGTTTTTCTAATGGTTTTCCCCTCATCTTCTGTCTTTCTCTTTGGACCCTGCGCTCCTCAGCCCAGGTGATTGGTGAGAATTCCAGTGAGTGACCGACCGTGCAGCCTGCAGTTCATGGTTGGGTGGAGCCCCTCAGATGGGATCCGTGTCCAGGGGGAGGCCGAGGAGGGGGGGACGGGATGCTGACGGGATGTCCGCCCGGGGTTGGCTTCTGGGTGCGCTCCTGCTTTTGACCCTGGCAACGGCGTCTGTGGCGAGGCCATCGTTGAGGATTGCTGAAGAGGTGGAGACCACGATTGAACCTGAAGGTAAGGAGTGATGGATGCAGGAAATCTCAATACTTCATTGCTGACATGAAAACAGATGCTTCTTTACAATCACCTTCTCCCACAGCTGCACCTATGTGTGAAAATATGTTGTTTTTATTGGGGGAAGTCTTGGGAAAATAAGGCATTTGGGCGAAAAACAAAACATTGCAGAGCGGAATTTCTTGTGGTCATAGGTAGGATTCCTCATTGCTTTATAGGTCATTAGTTAGTGCAGATTTATGGGATTTAACTTTTCATAAACGGTTGTGTTCAGCCCTTCAAGACAGCCAGGAAAGTTCTGAGGAGGTGCTGGTTTGCAGTGAAGTGTGGTTTGGAGGTTTTATGAGTTGCTGTATGCAAACCCTCTTTTGCATGGAGCATGTCTTTGAAACTCTGATAATTATGTGGAGAAAGTGGTTTAAGCATATATCTGGCATCTTTGATCTGCGAACCCTGAGGTTTTATAATGCATGGGATTATTCTTCGTATGGTATATTCACAACAGCTCGTTCCAAAGAGTCGCTTTTGGGATTTTTGTGGCTCCAATCGTAACGTTTCTTTTCCTTTCTCCCCCCATATCTTCTCTTTCTCCATCTGTCTGAGTTTAATGTTGTTCAGAGTTGAGGACCACACACATACCTGCTAGCTAGCTTGGCATGCAGACGCAAACCAACCCGTATTAGTTTGTTTGGGAAGAAAATAAACCATGCTTGCTTTCAGATTTGAGCTAAAATGAAACAAGAGATTTGCTCTTTTTGGAGGTTTCCTGACTTCCTTTTAACGGGATGTGGTTTGTCATCGTCTTCATTCCCAACTCAGAGGAAAAAAAGTGATTTTATTTGATTCATTGGCACTTTCTGGTGCAGTGGCGTGTCTTGGCCCACGTTCTACCATCCATTAGTAGTTGTGATTATTGCTGTTAATGCTAAGTGGCCTGTTATGTTGTGTTGGATGAGTCTGCTTTTGTTCTTCTAGCTTTAATCATTATGTTAATTAAAGAGTTGTCAAACACAATCACCCGAAGCAATCACCCAACCCCCCACCAAACAACACTGTCCAGATACCCTTTGACCTCAGGGTTAAAAGAGGTCCGTACATGCCCACAATAGGGTTAAAGGGAAAGTCCACCCTGTCTTTATTTACTCACCCTCATCTCGTTCCAAACACGCATGACTTTCTTTCTACTTGGAATACAAAGCAAGATATTTTTAAGAATCTTTGCTCTTTCCATTGAATACAAGCATATTGTTATTAATGGCTTTTGAGGCCATTATTGGACCTAAAAGAACAAAAAAGCACCAAAAAGTAGTTCATACAACTGTATTTGAAGTCTTTTGATATGGATTTGTGTGAGAAACACTAGTCAAAATCTTGCTGGAAGTGGAATGGTACAAGGGTGAGTTAATCAAAGAATCTGCTTTTTGGATGAACTGTTCCTTTAAGAGTAAAGCCTCGCTTAACGTCTTAAATACAAAAGAAGTTCTGTTGCACAATATTGCTCTGCATTGTTCTGCCATTTATCTTTTGTCCAAAGTCAGATGCTTAGCTTTTAATCTAACGCTAAGTGCTCTATGTTGTGGAACTTTGTAAGACGATTTGCACTTATCATATGATGGGAGATTACGGGAGGTCATGTGACGGAGGATTAAGTGGCTCGAGTGGAGTCATGTGATGCGGATAGGTTTTGGTGAAAGGTGGAGAGCTCTAGTAGCCACACCAGTTTCTTGTCTTACAGACGCAACTCAAGTAGTTGAGTGCCTACGGGGGGTTGTGCTAAACATGTTTACTCTTTGTACCAAAGAACAGTATATGTATCAATTCGACAAAAAAACCCTGCCATTAAACGCCCACCCCTGGAGGGAAACTACAACAGCCCCCACTTGATGCATGCAAAGCCCACCAAGGGCTTGGTTGTGTTTCTGGGAGTGGTAATTGTTTAATATAGCATATCAGTTTTTAGAATTCCTGCAGAGTTTCACATGAGCTAGTTTTTCTGTTAAGGGAGAGTTATATGATAGAAATATTACATTACTTCCTGAATCAGCAATGTTGCTAACTTAGTGCATGCGTCACTTCTCTTTAGACGTGATAAAGGCTGGGAGAGTGGTTGAAATCTTCTGAGTGGTTGGAAAACAACACATTGTGAAAGTGTGGGAAAGCAAACTTGGATCAAATGTAATCTGACAGGGCTTAGAGCACAATAGAGTTGAAGATCTTCGCCCTTTATTCAGTCATTCCCTGTCGCCCCATAAGGTTTGTGGTTGGAACCAGAGGTTCTGGCTAGGCTGACCCAATGGTGGAAAATGTGGACTCGTACATGCTTGGTTCGGATCATTGTTATTTGGATTGTGTGATTTATTTATTGTCATTGGAGTGGTTCTGCTGGTGTTTAGTGTGCATGTGTGCCCTGTTGGTTTGGACAGAATTAGACACAGTCAAACAGGGCTTTGATGATGTTTCAAACGTTGGCTGGAGATCCAAGCGAATCTTTCCGGCCATCACTCTTTTTCCTGAATCAGAATCATCCCCAATTCCTTGCTCTCTGAGATTTTAGCCTGAGGGTTTTTCTCTCGCAACCCAGACGTTCCTGTTCACTACGGGAATACTCAAACCCGTACTGTCAGAACTATGAGAGATGCTCAGCCTGTCGCTCAATCTGGGCACGCTTAAAGTGTCCACCTGCATACAGTAGGGGGTTTCCTGGGCGAAACATTCTCTGTTTATACTAAACGTTTCTAAATCATGATAGTAAGTCCCTGTAATAAAAGTGTCAGCTCACACCCTTTGTTTATTGTGTTTTCTCGGCGACTAAAGCCTCACTCTCCCACTAAACAAACTAAAAGTGTTTTTTTTATGTGGCAATTGGCTGTTGTCAACCCTTGCAGTGTTTTTTGTTGTATATATGTCATTTATTTAGTTTATTTTCCTATTTTTGTCCATTTTTTCCCCTTGCAAATCTTTAGCCATTACTATGTGGTGCATTCTGAGTGGTTGTTAACACGTTTTTAGGTGCTTGATAGAGTGTTTTGGGTGCTAGGTGCACTGTAAAAAACTAAAAGTTGACTAAACTTAAAAGCATTTTTGAGTTTTCTCAACTTCACTAATTGTAGTTGTGCCAACCAATCTTTTAAAGTTCTCCCAAATTAAATTGTTAGCAAGTACTAGTGCTGCACGATTAATTGTTGAAAGATCGCGATCTTGATTCAAACATCCTAATTGACAATGATTCGCCTGTGTCTATTAAACAAATATGATCACACGGAAAAATCTCTCTGCTGAGCCAGAGAGAGCGTACGGCTTCACAAACGGCTTCTTTTGAACATCACACTATTGTTGTGTTTGTTCCAAATATTCAAATGATCACAAAAGTACATGGGATAAAAGTTTATATTTCATATATAAACACTGATGTCTACGGTAGTGATCAAAATAGAGCAAATTACCTTTTGTAAGAAACTTGACGCTATAAATAAAGATTCAATTTCAATTATCAATTACATTGTTACACCAGTAGGTGGTGACAAGTGACAAAAAATGTAATTGTCATTGAATCATTCATTCAAGAGATTCGTTCAAAAATGCTGATTTATCCAGTAATGAAACAAGTGAAGTATTTATGAGTGAGTCATTGAATCATTCATTCAATACAAATTTTTAATGTTTAAATTATGACTGCAGCAATTCATATTTTGTCAGAACCTCTAGTAAATTACGTGTTATTTTTTTTAGTTTTTCTTTCAGAATCATGAGAGAATCATGATCTCTATTTGAAACAAAAAAAAATTATTATTCTCAATTTATCCAAAATCGTGCAGCTCTAGCAAGTACGTTAAAGGGTTAGTTCACCCAAAAATGAAAATAATTTAATTAATTACTCTCCCTCATGTCGTTCCACACCCGTAAGACCTTCATTCATCTTCAGAACACAAATTAAGATATTTTTGATGAAATCCGATGGCTCAGTGAGGCCTGCATAGCCAGCAATGACATTTCCTCTCTCAAGATCCATTAATGTACTAAAAACATATTTAAATCAGTTCATGTGAGTACAGTGGTTCAATATTAATATTATAAAGTGACGAGAATATTTGTGGTGCGCCAAAAAAACAAAATAACAACTTATATAGTGATGGCCGATTTCAAAACACTGCTTCAGGAAGCTTCGGAGCGTTATGAATCAGTGTGTCGAATCATGATTCGGATCGCGTGTCAAACTGCTGAAATCACGTGACTTTGGCGCTCCGAACCGCTGATTCGACACGCTGATTCATAACGCTCCGAAGCTTCCTGAAGCAGTGTTTTGAAATCGGCCATCACTATATAAGTTGTTATTTTGTTTTTTTGGCGCACCACAAATATTCTCGTCACTTTATAATATTAATATTGAACCACTGTACTCACATGAACTGATTTAAATATGTTTTTAGTACATTAATGGATCTTGAGAGAGGAAATGTCATTGCTCAGGCCTCAATGAGCCATCGGATTTCATCAAATATATCTTAATTTTTGTTCTGAAGATGAACGAAGGTCTTGCGGGTGTGGAACGACATGAGGGTGAGTAATAAATTACATTATTTTCATTTTTGGGTGAACTAACCCTTGAAGACCTGAAGAACCGTGAACGTATTTCATTGGAATCCACTAAAAACAATGTCTTAATATAGAACTTTTCACTCACATCCCTTAGACACTAACTAGCACACCTCTCCTCAAGAAGCTGCATAATTTATAGCACAGAAATAGTATAGAACAGCTTATATAATAAAGTTTAAAGTTAGCAGTTAAATCCACCGCCAAATTCCAGTGTTTATATGTGACTCCAGAGGATTTGGAGGGAAAGCTGGCCAATGAGATTTGCCCGGATGCTTGTGTGTCGGTCTGTTGCCGTGGGCGCCTCTGAGAGGCCTGTGCTTTTGGCTGGGCATGCCATTGTCATGACAATAAAGCTTGCAGAAATTACAATTTGAAAGGCGATTGTGATTAGGAAAGAAAAGGAGCGGCTACGGAAGAGTGTTGGGATTTATCTGGAGTAGAAACGAGAAGGGGTGAGAAAATAAGGAAGGAGGGGAACGTGAAACGAGTAGAGTTAAATTGTGTGGGGCGGGTGGGTTTTCTTCTGAACCCCTGTGATCTAATTAACAGTGTTTGCTAAGGAAAGCTTCACTATTACTGTTTAAACAATTCCCATAATAACTACTAAACGTGTCCCACACCTTTTGTCCTGAAGAGATGAAATGTGTGTTTATTGAGGACAGATGTGTTAAGACTTTGTGGAGCAGAATGTCATCAAGACTTGAGGGTGACTTTGGCCTTTAAGCAACCACCTAAAACATCATTTACTTTGTGTGATTTTAAAGGGATAGTTCACCCAAAAATGACGCTTCCGCTGTAACTCCATTTGCGTACGGCTGTCTGCTGGAAGCCAGTTATTATAAAGTTTTAAATATGGATATTTTTCTTACAAAAACCCATCGCTTCTCTTCAGAAGGCCTTTATTAACTCCCTGGAGTCGTATGGATTATATTTATGATGGATGGATGCACTTTTTTGGGCTTCAAAATCTCGCCTCCCATTATAAAGCTTGGAAGAGCCAGAATATATCTCCGATTGTGTTCTTCTGAAAGAAGATAGTTATATACACCTAGGATGGCCTGAGGGTGAGTAAATCATTTTTGGGTGAACTATCCCTTTAAGTAATGTTTGAAATATTTATTCAAAATAATGAATAAACCATAAGATTTTGGCCATAAGGTTAATGGAAATAGATTTGATAATTTAAGACATTTTTTATGTAATTACATTTGGCTTCAACATTTCTACTAGTTCCATCATGAACACCTAGATGTTTGCAACTCCCTGGTTTGGAAATCTGGGAATAGGCTGTATACTTCTGTTATCAGAGGCATTTCATCATCGCATCTCATCCGACTGACCCGGGGCACTCAGTGAAGCGCGCAGCGGTCTCGATTCCAAGTCGCCAAGCAGCCGGAGACAGAAGGATGATAGTGTGAGAATTGGACAGAGTGGTTCCTGTCACTGTTTGGTCGAGAGCCTAATTATCTGTTCTAGCAGAGGCGCAAATGAGACTTGGTGGAGCTGACGGGAAGTGCGAGACAGTCTGTATCCGTTACTCCTGACGGGACGTTTGATAATAACCGCCACTCACGGCACTGTGTTCCCAGGAAAACACAGGAGAACGGATACAGTCACACCTCCAGAAATTGAGTTTTACAGCAGCCGACTAAAGACTACGTTTATTGTGGCAGAGTAGGATGTTTCTCTGACCTTTCCCAAGAAGAAAAATCTGGAATTTGCAGGATGTCAACAGGTTGTGGATTTGTGGAGGGGTCTGTGTCTTGTGGACGGCAGGGGGTCGGTTGGCAGGGTGAGAGGTGAGAGGTCAAAGAGCACATCAGAGGTAGTGTTGATGGTAAAGAACAGATGTACTGGACCTAAAGAATAAAGAGAATGAAAGCATGTCAAATGTTTAAAGACGTTGCGGTTGCATCAACTTCTTGACTTGCCGGAATGGACAAAATTTATCGCAGTGCTGTGAGAAAAGTTTGCTTAACCTTTGAATTACGAAGTGTCCATGAATTTGATCATTTGATCAACTAAAACTGGTTGAAATTGGCTGGTGTGTTGCTGGTAAAGCATGGCGCTAGCAATGCCAATGCCAAAAGTTATTTTGCCAAAGTTGCCAAAGTTTAATTCCCAGGGAATTGTACTGATTAAAACAAAAGTGGTAACACTTTACAATAAGGTCCTATTGGGTAACATTAGATGCATTAACTAACAATGAGAAATACATTTGTTACAGTATTTATCAGTTATTTTTTTAACATTAGGCCTTAGTTCATAACAATTTTCATTGTTCGTTCATGTTAGCTCAGGTCCATTCTATAATATTAACTTGTAATGTATTAGTAAATGTCGAAATTGGCATTAATTAACATTAATAAATGTAGTTTTCATTGTTATAGTTCATGTTAACTAATGGAACTTTATTGTAAAGCGTTACCATAAAAGTTAACATGGAAGCCACTCTAAATAAAAGTGTCTGCCAAATTCATACATGCACAAAAAACATAAGTAATAATTTGAATGTGTTGGAGAGCTCTCTCGTCTTATTTCTGCATTTTTGCATGGCTTTTTCCACTTTCAGCATGCACAGCTTAATCTTTTGCACTGCTTAATCAGTTCAGTACCCATTAGCATCTTATCTACTCTCTATTTATATACTAAAAGTTTAGTGAGACTTGAATGTCCACTGGTCATCATCCAGAGTTTCCTAAGAGTATATGTAAAGAAAACTGATCCACATGTGTTGGCTTTCTAACAGGACTTGAGTGAGAGCAGGCCTTGTTTTTTTTAGGTTGTCTTTAATCGTACAATAGAGGGAAATGCACAACCAATTACAGTTAAATAACAGTTGGACAAACAGAGGCCTCCGGAAGAGCAAGGCAATGAATACCGGTCCCATCAATCAACGGCAGAGTTCGTTCTAAGGCTGCACAGTCGCGAAAGGCATAAAGGAAAAGGTAATTGTTTCCGGAGTAGGAACAATACAGGAACTAAACTTGCGCAGGGCAATGTGCCTGGGGAGAGAGTTTAGACCTTCAAGCACACTCCAACCCCCTTGAGGACTGAGCGCAAGTCATATGACTTTCCCTTCCTGCGGTGTGTGTAGTTCACACTCACAATAGGACAAGAATGTGCAGGAAGATAGGTAGGGTTGGGAGTGTCTGTGCACAATTATTTCTGATTCTTGACAAGTCCGACCATGTTTTTCCATACCTCTCGCTTTCAATGTTTATGTCTTTTTGTACACTTATAAAGCTGTTTAGTCTGTCTTAATTCATAGTTTCCGCTCAGATGCATTGGGTTATTGTTATATCTGCAGAAACTTGAGATCTCCTTCATACAGAGTCAGAAGCTTGGATCATGGTGTACTGGCCAAATTATTGGACAATTAGTCTTGGGGATTCGCTGAACGTGTTTGTCAGTGAGAGATTGTGGGTCTGTGGTCTGGGTTTAATCATTCGGCTATGTTAATTGCCCAGAAATGTAATATCTGTGCTCGGATTGTAGATTGTACAGTTCTCCTCTGTACTAGAATGTGTTGATGGCTTTAGTTTGAGGAAGAAAGTTTTGACCTCATTTGAGTGTGTAACAACATCAAGGCACTGTTATGATTGCTATGCAGTGCAGTGTTAATCGTTGTTTATCATTCCACCCAAAAGATCAAGTGAATTAAACGGATAAAATGTCTTTCCTGAATTCCTCTCGCTCTCTCTACAGCTCATTCTGACTTTCTGATTGAGTGTTTGATTTCTGTCCGTCTTGGCTTTGCTCTCGGTGGAATCTCAGGTGAATTGAAATGGATATAGATGGTATGTTTTGCTTGAACTAGCAAGTGGTCAACCAATATGGGTTTTATAATTTACCGAACACACACACACACACACACTGGTTTCCATGTTTTATGGGGACTTCCCATAGATGTAATGATTTTTATACTGTACAAACTGTGTATTCTGTCCCCTAAAGCCCGAGGTGTACTTAGTTTTTTTACATTACTCACAGTTGAACGCACAGCTTTGGAAAGTACTTCATTGAACTTGTAAGCGTACACCGGCGTTCGACGCATGTATAGTTTTGAGCAATCTCTCACCACGAGTTACAACCCATGTAAACATCCTTGTATTCTTTCTTGCTAGAGTTGTACAAATGAGGGTACTTTCTAACCTCTTCGCACAATCTCTCGTCTATGTCGGCCTCCATTGTCGCTGTAGCTTGCATGGGTTCCTGTTCTGTTTATGCAGTTTTTCTTTGACTACCATTGTGAACCGACGCCCCCAGAGCTCGGTTGCAACCTTGTGGATAAACTAATTACGTTTACGTAATTACGAACAAGTACGCTTCTGGTGGCGAAATTCGCTTCACGCGCACTGTTCGCTGACCCTCGCGTATACATAAAAAGCGAACTATACTTTGGGCTTAACCCTATCCCTAGTTTTTTAAAACACTTTATTTAGTATGATTTATAAGCTGTTTTCCTCACGGGGGACCAATTGTCCTGATTTTTTGGGTCCCCCATGAGGAAATCAGCTTATAAATCATACTAAATAAAGTGTTTTAACATAAGGAATATCAGGCACACACACAGAGAGAGAGAGAACATAATTAAAAATAATATAATAAACCAGCAATAATGGCTTAATTCTAATGTGTTAGGTCGGGGTTGAAATGACAGGGAAAAGAAAAACCGAAGGCTCTGTTTATGAAATGAACAAATATTGAGTCCTATTTCTCAACTGGCACCTCTTTCATGTCAACGCACTGCTAATGCCACACTCTTTCCCTTTGGTACAGTTGCATGCTTCCAGAAACGCTCTGTATACACAATTCACAGCTAATGTGGACACTCTGAGGTGTCTTTATTTGGGATAGGCTTTTGGGTGAGCTGTTATTTAATTAATAATCTGAAGCCTCTTCTTCGCACTCTCACTAGGCACTCTAGGGATGTTGTTTTGGTGCAGTGTTTTTCATCTTACACTCTTGGTCTTTGTCTTTTTCTCTGCACCCTATCACCCCTTTCCTCCTGCCCTCCTCTCTTTTCCTCTTCGCTCTGCAGAGCCTCCAACCAAAAACCAAAACTCTAAGCCCACCCTGTGCTCGGTGCACCCGGGTGAACTGCTCAAGCTCAACTGCCCGCTGCCCGAGGCGGCCGCCATCATCTGGACCAAAGACGGCTCCTCGCTGGGCCCTGACAACCGCACGTTCATAGATCAGGAGTGGCTACAGATCCGCGACGCCACCCCTAAGGACTCGGGCCTGTATGCGTGCAGTGCCGCGGGCTCACAGGCCGGCGACGTGCTTTGCTTCATCGTAAACGTTACAGGTGAGGCGCTTGTCTACCACAGGTGGCGCCATCTGCAGAATAAGACTTTCATATTCGCAGATGAGCTTTCGGACGCCGTCTCTGCCTGAAATTGAATGGCGATATAATTCTGTTTGTCTTGTTTTCATTGCATTTTTACAGTTCGTCGCTCACTTTACAGTGCAGTGAGGTGGAAGATGTAGTCTTTAAGATCACTTTGCACGTCTCAGATTTGTTTGTACTGTTTTTACCACATTCGTTGGCTCTGTAAATTGAGTATTAAGATCGTATTAGTTGAAGTGCTTATTGTTTTGCTTATGTTTTACTCCTTTTGCTATTGTGTTTTACAGACAAATAGTGTCTTTTTGACAGTTTGCTAGCTAGCATTCACAGTAGCTCTGATCACAATCGTGGAATTTTAATGAAAAATTGAAATGAGACAGCTTATATTAATGTGTCAAAAATAGCAGATAATTGAATAATAATTGACGACTAGAGAAACAAAGCAAGGTTACAGTATTCCCGGTACTCTCTGCAGATGCCATCTCATCCGGTGACGATGAGGACGACACGGAGCGATCGGACGATGTTGGGGCGGACGGCGAACAAATGCGTGAGTATCGGGACTGGGGGCCGATCAGCAGTTGTCACAAAGTTCCAAAAGAAATGCACTTTTATTTCCAATGATATTTAGAGAAAATAAACAAGTGCTAGCTGTAGATGTCACACGTTTGGCGTATTGTTTTTTTTTTTTAATGAAGGTATTCGTTTTTTGCTACATTTCACTGAGGCAGACTGCAACGGAGTCTGATGTTAACTATGTCATCAAGCAATTCCAGCACAGACACATTCCCAGAATTCCAGGCCCTCTTTCCTTCTTCCTTTGTGTCTTTGTGCCCTCCGCTTCTCAGGTAGCTAGTCAATGAGGGGCTTGTCTGTAATTTACCTGCTAAGAGATTGGGCTCCACTTTGAGAATGGCAAAAGGGAAAGACCTGAGGTAGAATATTAATGAAGAATAGAAAAAGGAGAAATTGTGAAGATGTTAAAAGCTTTGTTAATCAATGGAGTGCTACAAGGATGATGTGTTTTTGTAGGCCCGTAAGTTACCCGTTAGACCTTATTTGAGGCCAAAAATCAAAAATGGGTTATTGATGAGACCTTATTTGAGGCCAAAATTCAAAAATAGGGTATTGATGAGACCTTATTTGAGGCCAAAAATCAAAAATGGGTTATTGATGAGACCTTATTTGAGGCCAAAATTCAAAAATAGGGTATTGATGAGACCTTATTTCAGGCCAAAAATCAAAAATGGGTTATTGATGAGACCTTATTTGAGGCCAAAATTCAAAAATAGGGTATTGATGAGACCTTATTTGAGGCCAAAATTCAAAAATGGGGTATTGATAAGACCTTATTTCAGGCCAAAAATCAAAAATGGGTTATTGATGAGACCTTATTTCAGGCCAAAAATCAAGTTTGGGGTATTGATGAGACCTTTTTTAAGGCCAAAAATCAAGAGTGGGTTATTGATGAGACCTTATTTCAGGCCAAAAATCAAGAGTGGGGTATTGGTGAGACCTTTTTTAAGGCCAAAAATCAAGACTGGGGTATTGATGAGACCTTATTTCAGGCCAAAATTCAAAAATGGGGTATTGATGAGACCTTATTTCAGGCCAAAAATCAAAAATAGGGTATTGATGAGACCTTATTTGAGGCCAAAAATCAAAAATGGGTTATTGATGAGACCTTTTTTAAGGCCAAAAATAAAAAATGGGGTATTGATGAGACCTTATTTCAGGCCAAAAATCAAGTTTGGGGTATTGATAAGACCTTATTTTTAGGCCAAAAATCAAGACTGGGGTATTGATAAGACCTTATTTCCGCCCAAAAATCAAGTTTGGGGTATTGATGAGAACTTATTTCAGGCCAAAAATCAAGAGTGGGGTATTGGTGAGACCTTTTTTAAGGCCAAAAATCAAGACTGGGATATTGATGAGACCTTATTTCAGGCCAAAAACCCACTGACTTTGGGATGATAGAACCATAAGTTCAAAAATGCTAACTCGTTTCCAGTTTTTTTTGTCATGGTCATCTCTAATTGCTTCATATTTCTTGAGAACCTTATGCAAAAGAGAAGCTGTGACAGGTGAGGAAAGGAAATTGACTACATTTCCACTGTTGAAATGAGTGCCATATCCAAGAAAATCTGTTTTGAGTTGTGCAAAACTAAATATTAAAGAGGGTTGTTGGAAAGAGGGGTGGAGCGAGGTCTTTCAGCTAATGGGCTCTGGTTTGGATCTGCACCAACACTTTTTGTGTAAGCTTTGGAGGTCTGGCCTTTGGCCGCGTACGAGTGGAGTTGAGGTGGGTGTGTGGAGGGATTGGGGTTGGGATGGAGGGGTGTTTAGCATTGTGCTTGGGGCGGTTTCGGGCTCAGTGGGTTGGATTTCTGCCCAGCTGAACCACTCAGAACGCTTTGATATTTCTGTGCAAAGGGGCCTCAACAACAGCCGTCTCGAAAACACCAATTTTTCCCCCTCTCACGAGAAAGTTTCCTTTATTTGTGAGATGTGTTGCTCTCAGACGAGGTGTGCTTGAGTAGACAACACTGGGATTGTTTAAAGACTTAGGGTCTGGTTTACATGTTGTGTTTTTTTTTTCTTTCTCTGCTTAATTTGATGGAATTAGCTGCTGGGATGTCTCAATGTTTTTGTTTACTGACCGATCTTTGCAGATAATGGTGGTATTTGTTAATAGTCCCTTCTAGATTCCAAGAGTTTTTGAAGAAAAATGTCAATAAAGCTTTCAATGGTCGCTGGAGCTTACCTGTCTTGGGGTTTCCCACGACATCCGACCCTACCACCCCAATGTCTGAGGGTCATACCCATCTTCTCAATGAAAACCTGAACCGTTAACAAAGTTAAAAGGAGTCAGGCTTACAGATATGCAGTCTGCTGTCTGCCAGGGCGTTGAGGTCAAAGAGAATGACCGTTACGAAAGAATTCCCACGAGATGAGATGAAAAAGTTGGGTGGTGAGGAGAGAAAACAGACGGACAGATAGACGTTGAAGGAAAGCCAATGCCTTCACGCTGAAGGGAAGATGTCTGTTTACACGTCTCATATCAAGTCATTTGCAACCTTCCGGTTAGCATGTCTGTCGAACAATAGAAATTGGATGTGATGGTCCAGTTCCTTCTTGGCAAGCCGCTGTGCTTTTGGACCGACTTGTTTTATCCTCCTATTCTCTTGTGTATTTTCTGAGCAAAACGGGAATATGTTTTTATTTAAGCCGCTCACTGTGAGTTGCAGGGTTCCATTAAGCAGATGGGCGGTGCAGTCATGCAGCGCTGCGAGTGTGAATAACTGTTTCGATTTACATCCGTGGTCATGGCTTCCTGTTTCTCCTTGCTGAGATTCAGACGCCTCCTGCTTTCACTCTCTTGGCAATGTAGTATCTCTTATGGATATATAGGTTGTTTTACTTTATTGATTTGCCATTTCTTTGTGTCCGTGTTATTTGTTATTATTTATTAATATTTTGAATTCATTTTTATTTGTATATTTTCTTTAGTTTAAGTTTTAGTAGTCAACCATACAAGTCAAAAGCTACTGTTTTTTGCTTTGATCTTGAGTTTTTCCACAAACATAGATATAGAAAACACTGTAGATGTCAGGGGCTGATTTATGAACGTCTGAAAGCAGATAAGAGAGGGGGTGTAGATAATAAACATCCAGTTTTGCATGGATGTTTTATGTGATGCATATCAAAGCTGCATGTAATCTTAAAGGCTTAGATACTGACATCAAAGAAGATATATAGTGCACTGCAAGCGTGATTCTTGATATTTGGATGATGTAAATGGTTGGTTGTAATTGTTTCTTCTTGCCTGCAGGGGTGCCATATTGGACCTCACCGGATAAGATGGAGAAGAAGCTGCACGCTGTCCCGGCGGCCAACACCGTGAAGTTTCGGTGCGCGGCAGCAGGAAACCCCAAGCCCAAAATGCGCTGGCTGAAAAACGCAAAACCCTTCAGACAGGAGGATCGCATGGGCGGCTACAAGGTAAGATATCTTCACTAGTACTATATGAGAATTTGAACTTATTGCATGGTCTTCAACATACACATTTAATAAGGCTTAATTACTAGTGGTTTTAGAAAACTAATGGGTACCTTTTTTGTACGTGCAGATTTGCATGAGTCAGAATTGTTGGTGAAGCACTGACTCTTGGTTAAAGTGTAATAGATGTGTGGGGCGATTGGCCGATGTACCCCGATCAGTGTATGTTTGCACTTTCGTCTCTGAAAACACAGCTGATCCACACAGAAGGTCACTAATGATTGAGCTGCTCACGCTCGATTGATCTGGACACTCAAAAATGAGCTCAGCATCTGACTATAGACCATGAACTGGTTCATTCGACAATCCAGACTTGAATTACCTTTTACAATAGTACTGACAAAATAAATGTTTTTCTGATGAATATTAATGATAATTCCTCAGTTTAAAATATATTAGATTAG
>RJVU01068204.1:553970-564827 GCA_003731715.1 Anabarilius grahami | reverse complement strand
GTGGGTTAGAGGAGGTAAAGTTTGAACTGCTTTACTAAAAAATAAATATCTAAACATTTCCTTTGATTATCCTGGTCATGATTGGTGCAGCTAATGAAAACTTTTGGATTAATAATGAAGAATAAATAATAAATATGAATTATTTTTAATTACAATAATAACTTTCAACATATGTGACCCTGGACCACAAAACCCATCATAAGTCGCACGGGTATATTTGTAGCAATAGCCAACAATACATTGTATGGGTTAAAATTATCGATATTTCTTTTATGCCAAAAATCATTAGGATATTAAGTAAAGATCATGTTCCATGAAGATATTTAGTAAATTTCCTACTGTAAATGTATCAAAAAAAATATTTTTTTGAGTGGATATGCATTGCTAAGGACTTCATTCGGACAACTTTAAAGGTGATTTTCTCAATATTTGCATTTTTTTGCACCCTCAGATTCAGCTTTCAAATCTCAATTTAAAAAAAATTTAATTTCAATATTTCCTTATGTCTGGTTTTGTGGTCCAGCTCACATATATGTTTTGTAAACACAAAATAATTAATTCAATGTGTCAGCAAAGATTTGAATTTCATTTTAGAGTTTACAAAAAGAAAACCTTCATGAAAAAGCCACCTAACCTCACAGTTTTAGTTTAAATAAGATATCAAATGCTTCATAAAATAAATGAATCATTGGTTAACGTGCATAAACTAGAGCGCCTGATGTAAATGAACCCTTATTTTGTCATCATTTGATGGGTCTCTAAAGGCCGAGGCTCGAGCAGGATTGTGGAGTGAAAGTCTCCATGGAAGAGACGCTGGATTTTGTGGCCTGCAGTCACGAGAGCGGCATTCCTGAGGTGGGGGCGGGAGCTCGCTCGTCTGTCGGCACGGCGATATTACTTTTCCCATGGTGCTCTCGCTCGAAAAACCCTCGTCTTCTGGGCCAATTTCTCTCTCTCCTGTTTGTTCTGTCAGTGCTGCTGTCAGATTTGCCCTCCATTTTGTAAGACGCCACACACAGGTGTGAAATTGAGGATAATAGGTGCTGAACTAAACCTCTTCAGAATGTGTCCGGGAAGTTTGTTTTTGATTTTTCCTTTTCCTGTTCAGGTCCGGCTCCAGCACTGGACTCTAATCATGGAGAGCGTCGTTCCCTCTGATAAAGGAAACTACACCTGCCTGGTGGAGAACGCCTATGGATCCATCAATCACACCTACACGCTGGATGTAGTAGGTGAGTCTCGTTTACAGTTTTTTTCTCAGCAGACCTCTTTGGATGCTGGTAAACAGGGCATGTAAGACTGCTGCAGGTATCTTTGAGCGGACAACACAGCAACTGAAGTGGAGAAGAAAGAGTCAAAAATGACAATTCTGTCTCTTATGCTTACCATGGCTGCATTTATTTGATCAAAAGTGCTGTAAAACTGTGAAATTGTTTCACATAAAGCTGTCGTGTGGCTTTAAAAGACTTGGAAGGCTTAATTTTCATTTTTGGGGTGAACTGTCCCTATAATTCGTTGCTGTCTGCACTAGTTGTTTGAGTAGACCTGCCCTATCTGACCTCAGAACCAAGCTATATTTTTGCATGCACACACCCTTGAACAAAACACAGACATGCAAGGCTCACACACACATATATATGCTCCCTATTTAGGGCCCCTGTTCTGGGTAAGTAAAAGCAGTCTTTCAGAAGGTCTCTGTTTTTCTTTTCTGTTTTATTGCAGGGCTGTAAAGCCCTTTTGTGTCTGGCTCAGTCTAATACTCTCATCACAGAGAAAACAGGGGAGAAAAGAGGCAGAGGAAGGGATTGTGCTGTTTTTCTCTTGTTGTTCTTCACTTTAATGTCAGACTAACCTACCTGGGAAGTCAATGAAAATGACAAGATGAGAAAAAGGTTGAGAGAGAGAGAAAACATTTTCCCTGTGTCTCGCTGACCTTTCGAACAGGTCAATGAAAGTTGCGCCAGTCTGAACTGGCCTGCATTTCAAAGCTGGACAAAGTACAAAGCGCTGACACTTAAAAGAGCCAAAAAGACTCTAATTATTGCTGTTTACTGTGGATGTCAGCCAGATTCCAGCGCAGAAACTTCTACTCTAGATAACTTCCAACAATAGCCCCTTATACTAATTTGTGTGCACATTATATACTCATTTAAGTTTAGGATGCCCAGTCACCCTCCACTGCCACTCATAGCATGTTGGTACTGAAGTTATCACAGTAACTTTGATTTCACTCTTTTAACTTTAGTTAGTGTGTAATGTTGCTGTTTGAGCATAAACAACATCTGCAAAGTTACGACGCTCAAAGTTCAATGCAAAGAGAGATATTTTCTTTTACAGAAATCGCTTTTTAAGGACTACAACAAATAACAAGCTTCTTTTCGGGTTGATGACCTCACAACCCCCAAAACTTACATAAACCCCGCCCTCGAGAACACACAGCAAAGGGGGCGGGGCCATGTTGGGCTGCTTTAGAGAAGAGGAAGAGTTGTTGTAGTAGAGTGTTGTTGTCATGCCGTCATTTTACGCCGGTCTGCTTCACAAACGAGGGTCAATTCAACACAAAAGATGAACATGACGGCACATGCTAGTGGATGAGTTGAATCAACTCCACAGCAACTACATAAATTTATCCACTAACCATTCAGAAACGTCCAGTTTCACTCTAAAAGTTGTAACTTCTTCCTGAGTCTCTCCATCAGTGTCGACTCCGGTTTGAACAATGTAAGGCTGAAAACTTTCGTCATTTTGTCTGCGTGAGATTCTCCAGCTTTGTTGTTGATGAGCAACTGAAATGCGAGCTGTTAAAGCTCAAAAAATATTATTTTTTTCTGAAAATGCAATGAAAAATGCTAAAGTTAATGAGTTTTTGCTCACTTTGACTTGTTTGGGGAGCATATCTTTTCATTACTTCATCTCTTTAATGTGTAGATAATATAAAGTGGTTCTTTGCACTGAAAGCCATGTAAATACATCTTCTGCATTATGAACCAGCAAAATCTCTATTGATTGACATTTCAAATGTAGTAACACATCTCCACCTGGATTTTTCTCTCAGCCAATCACATGCCGCAGTCCCTCCCATGTATGCTAAGTCAGCAGCTTACCCAGAGTTCCACAGTCTCGCTTCGGGATGCCAGATCAGCCTGTAAATGCCTGGCTAATGATGTAATCAATCAATTGTGATTTGGTGGAGAATGCGGGCACTTGGCTCAATGTGTGGCTGACTCGGTGGGTTTTTGGAGGAGGATCTGACCCTCAACCTGGTTTCAGTTGGGTTTTTGGAAAGTTCCTCAGTTAGGGTAGTGCACAAGTGGCTAGCAAGTGTTTTAGCTTGAGTTTTTGCAGTAACGTAACACACAATCAATCTAAAACACTTGCTAGCGACTTTCTGTCCAACTGTATGGTATAGATCTTTGTGTGTGAGCAAAGTTTGTCTTGTTTCTCATCTGTTCTTCTTCTTTTCTTTTCACTGCCCATCTGTTGGGCATCTTTTATACTCTGCATCCCTTTAACCCCAGCCCTTTCTCTTTTTTTCTCTTTCTGCTTTGCACCATTGTTTTGAGCTTTTCTTGTGCCCCCTCTGGTGCCCCTCAGTCCTAAATCCTCTTACATCCCCCGCAAACGTTCGCTGCATGCCTGTGATGGTTGACCTCTCCACATCTCCTGTGTGACATCATGCTTGTGTGTCTGTGTACGTCGGGGTAACCAGGAGACGCGTCAGAATTACAGGGCGAGAGTAATGTTGTGTTGTGAAGACAATGAGGTGTGTGTTAGTAATGTGGTTTCGTCTGTTTAGTTTGTGATTTTTTTCTTTGGAAAGAGTGATTCGGTAGTTCTAACTGTATCTAAAGCAGGATTATTATGGTTAACCAAAACCTAAACATTTCTGTTACTTGAAATAAACGTTAACTGAAATAAAATATTTTAAAAATATTCAGCTAGTTACCTAGGAAACATTTCTTATTTTTATTTAGTTTAACTTGATGTATTAAAATGACTAAAACTAACTATCATTTAAAATACTAGGCCTATATAGACATTCATAAAAATGACAGACACAAGAAAATTGCTAAAACTTAAGTCTAAAAATATTAAAATAAACACTTTTCAAACTAATAACAAATGAGTGCTGTCAAATTGATTAATCACAATTAATTGCATCTAACATAAAAGTTTGTAAATAAATAATGTGTGTGTGTGTGTGTGTATATATATACATACATACAAGCACACACACACATATATTTACAAACTTTTATGTTCGATAATCATGATTAATCGCATCTAACCTAAAAGTTTTAAATATATTTATGTGTGTGTGTGTGTGTGTGTGTGTATATATATATATACACACTACCGTTCAAAAGTTTGGGATCGGTACGATTTTTAATGTTTTTTACATTTACATTTATGCATTTGGCAGACGCTTTTATCCAAAGCGACTTACATTGCATTATACTATACATTTGTATCGGAGTATGTGCAATCCCTGGGATCGAACCCATGACCTTGGCATTGCTAGTGCCATGCTCTAACCACTGAGCTACAGAAAAGCCTGTTTTTAAAAGATTTTTAAAAGTTTTTTATTGTTTTTGATTTTGTTTGAAATGATTTTTAATGTTTTTTTATGTTTTTAATGTTTTTAAAAGAAGTTTCGTCTGCTCACCAAGACTGCATTTATTTAATTAAAAATACAGTAAAAACAGTAATATTGTGAAATATTATTACGATTTAAAATAACTTTTCTGTTTGAAAATATTTTACAAAGTAATTTATATCCAGTGATCAAAGCTGAATTTTCAGCATCATTACTCCAGTCTTCAGTGTCACATGATCCTTCAGAAATCATTCTAATATGATGATTTGATGCTCAAGAAACATTTAATGTGTACAATTGTACAAAATATTTGAGTACAATATTTTTTTTCAGGATTATTTGATGAATAGAAAGTTCAAAAGAACAGCATTTATTTGAAATATAATCTTTTGTAACATTATAAATGTCTTTACTGTCACTTTTGAATGATTTAATGCATCCCTGTTGAATTAAAGTATTAATTTCTTTAATTTCTTTTCAAAAAAATAAAAATAAAAATTCCTACTGTCCCCAAATTTTGAACCGTAGTGTATAATGTTACAAAAGCTTTGTGTTTCAGATAAATGCTGTTCTTTTGAACTTTCTATTCATCATAGCATCATGAAATAAAAATGTAAATAACTGTTTTCAACATTGATAATAATCATAAATGTTTCTTGAGCATCAAATCATCATATCAGAATGATTTCTGAAGGATCATGTGACACTGAAGACTGGAGTAATGATGCTGAAAATTCAGCTTTGATCACAGGATATAAATTAAATTTTAAAATATTTTCAAATAGAAAACAGTTATTTTAAATTGTAATAATATTTCAAAATATTCCTGTTTTTACTGTATTTTTAATTAAATAAATGCAGTCTTGGTGAGCAGATGAAACTTCTTTTAAAAACATAAAAAATCGTACCGATCCCAAACTTTTGAACGGTATTGTATATATACACATACATACAAACGCACAAACACACACATATTTACAAACTTTTTATGTTAGATCAGATTAATTGCGATGAATCGATTTGACAGCAATATATACAAATATAATAGTATCTAAATTATACTAAAATAACCATGAAAAGCGATTGTCCAAATAATAGGAAACTTCACTACCAAGTATTTTAACTTATCATAACAAGTTTACTCATCGTTGTGACCTTTTGGGCAACAAAAATCATATCTGATCATATCTAAGTGGGGAAAAGGGAATGAAATGAGAAGGTTCCTGATACACCAATGCTGCAGGAACCGCAGCTGATATACGGTGGACACTGAACATCTGTCTTATTTTTCCCCCCACTTTGCCTTTCTTCATCTGTGTTTGTTCAGTCCTTATCTGCTGAGATAATGCAGCAGCCTCTGTTTTGTGAAGTCTTAACAGCAGTCTGATATGACAGTAGGTGTGGTGTTCACGTATACCTTCACTATCTTATTGCGCAAATTGGGCTGCTTATCGTTTGCGACCACTGACTGATTAATAATAAAAGTTGAGAAAAAGTAAACCCACAAACAACTACACTGAAGAAGGATATATTAATGTTCTGTTCCAAAAGCTTGTAAGCTTCCTAACTTGACACGGGAATTGAAAGATTAGTGAGTAAATATTTGTTGCTTTACACGTCAATTTGGTGAAATCTTAGACAGCATGTGTTCTTTTGGCAGAGAAGGCAATCCCAGAATGCAGTGTGAGCAGCAGCATCATCCAAGGAAATGTAGTAGATGTTATTCAGTACAACACCTCAATCTAAATAAAATCTCAGTCGTTTGAAAGCAACATGCCAACATAGATGCAAAGTCTCTTGTGCAGTTATTGTGAAGGGAGGTGGTTTTGTTGCACAAATAATTAAATGATCCTAGTGTAGCTGTTCAGAAAGAGCATTTCAGATCTCTTATGAGGTTTTATTTGTCTTAGAAAGACACTAACAAAAGTTTGGAACTATGGTGCTGTGCTGTTGCGAGTTGGCCTCTTTGTTGTTAATGTTCGGTCAAAATCAAAATGGTACATACACTAACATTGTACAGTGTTTTAAAAGAAGTTAAAATACTTTTATTCAGCAAGAATGCATTAAACTGATCAAAAGTGACAGTAACTGCATTTATTATAGTGCTGTCAGATCGATTAATCGCATATAACATACAACTTTGTGTATATATATATATATATTTGTGTGTGTATATAAATATATATACATATATTGGTGCTGTCAAATCGATTAATTGTGATTAATCGCATGTAACAAAAGTTTTTACTTGCACACATATATTAGTGCTGTCAAATTGATTAATCGCTATTAATCACATATAACATGCAAGTTTATGTATACATACACATATTAGTGCTGTCAAATAGTTTAATCGTGAATAATAGTATATAACATACGAGTTTATATATACATACACACATTAGTGCTGTCAAATTGATTAATCACGATTAATCGCATATAACATACAAGTTTATATAGGCCTATACATGCACACATTAGTGCTGTCAAATCGATTAATCACATCTAACATAACATATATATATATATACAGTACAGTCCAAAAGTTTGGAACCACTAAGATTTTTAATGTTTTTAAAAGAAGTTTCGTCTGCTCACCAAGGCTACATTTATTTAATTAAAAATACAGTAAAAAACAGTAATATTGTGAAATATTATTACAATTTAAAATAACTGTGTACTATTTAAATATATTTGACAAAGTAATTTATTCCTGTGATGCAAAGCTGAATTTTCAGCATCATTACTCCAGTCTTCAGTGTCACATGATCCTTCAGAAATCATTCTAATATGCTGATCTGCTGCTCAAGAAACATTTAATGTGTACAATTGTACAAAATATTTGTGTACAATATTTTTTTTCAGGATTATTTGATGAATAGAAAGTTCAAAAGAACAGTGTTTATCTGAAATCTAATCTTTTGTAACATTATAAATGTCTTTACTGCCACTTTTGATTGATTTAATGCATCCTTGCTGAATAAAAGTATTCATTTCTTTAATTTCTTTTCAAAAAAATAAAAATAAAAATTCTTACTGACCCCAAACTTTTGAACGGTAGTGTATAATGCTACAGAAGCTTTGTATTTCAGATAAATGCTGTTCTTTTGAACTTTCTATTCATCAAGGAATCCTGAAAAAAAAAGTACACAACTGTTTTCAACATTGAAAATAATCATAAATGTTTCTTGAGCAGCAAATCAGCATATTAGAATGATTTCTGAAGGATCATGTGACACTGAAGACTGGAGTAATGATGCTGAAAATTCAGCTTTGATCACAGGAATAAATTACTTTGTCAAATATATTTAAATAGTACACAGTTATTTTAAATTGTAATAATATTTCACAATTTTACTGTTTTTACTGTATTCTTAATTAAATAAATGTAGCCTTGGTGAGCAGACGAAACTTCTTTTAAAAACATTAAAAATCTTAGTGGTTCCAAACTTTTGGACTGTACTGCACATGTGCATGTTGTCTTATGTTAGATGCGATTAATCGATTTGATGTTACAAAAGATTTTTATTGCAAGTAAATGCTGTTTTGCACACAAAATATTAAGCAACACATCTGTTTTCAACATTGAAACTAATAAAAATTGTTTCTTGAGCAGCAAATCATCATATCAGAATGATTTCTGAAGGATCATGTGACACTGAAGACTGGAGTAATGATGCTGAAAATCACAGGAATAAATTATATTTTAAAATATACTGGGTTATTTTACATTGTAATAATATTTCACAATATTCCTGTTTTTACTGAATTTTTGATCACATAAACACAGCCTTGGTGAGCATAAGAGACTTTTTAAGAGAAAAATGTAAACTTTTGAACGGTAGCGTTGCCGTACGTTGTAAATATTCGCATAACAATGCTCATTCTTGGATTTTATCAGAGCGCTCTCCTCACCGGCCCATCCTTCAGGCGGGCCTGCCGGCCAACATCACTGTTCATGTCGGAGGGGACGCAAGGTTCGTCTGTAAAGTTTACAGTGACGCTCAGCCTCACATCCAGTGGCTGCAGCACATTGTGAAGAACGGCAGCCGTTACGGTCCCGATGGACTTCCCTACGTCCGGGTGTTAAAGGTAGGCTTGGTTTTAATGTTCAAAAGAATCTAATTTGGGAAACAAGAATGCTTTTATTTTCAGATGTTTTGATGCAGCTGATTTCTTTTAGAAACGAAAAGACTCTACAGGAGATATCCTTGTTTTTCTTATGTAATGGGTGGTGCTCCCTCCCTTTCCGCTCTCCTGTCCTTCCTAAAGAGTACGAGAGATTGTAACAGGTTCCCATATGTGTGTTTTTGTCCCTCGTCGCGGCACCATCTAGCGCTCGGGCATAAACAGCTCGGACGTGGAAGTGCTCTTGCTCACCAATGTTACGGAAGAGGACTCTGGTGAATATACGTGCCGAGTGTCCAATTATATCGGTGAGGTCAGCCAGTCCGGTTGGCTCACTGTCCTTCCAGGTAAAACCAAGAACGAGACGTTGATCCCCCGGCGTTCCTTCCCCCTTCTGCTGGTGTTTTGGGTTGTTTTTTTTGTCGTCGTGGTGATCCTGGGATTTTCGCTGAGCCGTTGTGGTGTGGTCTGGTGTTTTATTTTCCTTATTTTTTTGGGTGGATCTTTCCTGGTGCCCCTGTCATCCAGCCAATCAGCCATGGAAACAAGCCTTTGGTCTGTCATTGCCACTGCCTTCCTGTTCTGTTCTGTGTCAACTTCCCATATCTGTTTTCCCCTTTCCTTTATCACTTTCTGTTATTTTCTCTCTTGGCGAAAGGCAGTGGCTTGTTTTCCATGTTTCTTCACTTGTGTTTGCATGGACCCTTGAGGATCTGATGGGTTCACCTGCGTTGGGATCTACGTTTATGGCGATTTTATTTCCTGCTCTTCCTGTTTGACGATCCTCCCTAACAAAGTGGAACATCTACCATTTCTGTAATGCGTAGATGGGAAATACAGCATTGAACATCTCTTTTTCTCTTCTTGGTATTTTGGGTCTGATTTGTTTCTTTTCTTCTTTCTTCCCTCCACTTCCAACATCTCAATCTTCCTCTTCTCCTGCGTTTCCTCCTCTGTTTCTCTCAGACGGCAGGTGTGAACACTACGGACAAAGAGATCGAGGTGCTCTACCTGCCTAATGTAACTTTCGAGGATGCGGGCGAGTATACATGCTTGGCGGGTAACTCTATTGGGATCTCCTATCACACTGCTTGGTTGACGGTGCTTCCAGGTATACACTCGTCCTCTACTGCTTCTGTACACACACTTCCTTTATGTCGACGTCGGTTGATATCGACGTTCTTTGAGAGGAAACGAGAGGCACTTGGGACGGTGTTACTTTATAGTTTTTGTTAATATTTATAATTAGATCAAATTTTTATAGATTCTGTTTCCACTTTAACCTCTTTAGTGCTCCTCGGTCATTTTTGACTTTTTGTCACTTCATCGGAATAGTACGAAACTTGGTAAAGGTTTTGGCACTTGCTATGTGAATCATGGACCTCATTTGAAAAGGTTAAATGGTCCTGAAAAAAATAGTCACACGTGCTCCTCGCGGTCAAAAATGAGCGCATTGGAAATAAATGGGAAGCAAATTTCATCTAGTGGAAACTTTTGGTACTGCGCCCAAACAAAATCTTACTGAAAGCTCATTTTTTGAGATATTAAGCTCAAATTTGGAACATAACTTGTTTAGATTTATGACTGATTTTTTTCACAGTTTTAGAGTAAAATGTGTTTTGGGAAATATATATTTTCATATATTTATTTGTGCATTTTTCGTAACAATAAACGTAAAATTCTATAACTTTTTTTAAGTTGACTTTTTTAAACATTTCACTTCAGCAATAATATGCCAAGTGTCGTCTTCAAAAAAGAGACCTAACTAAAGTCAGTGGTCTAAAGCATTCAAGATTTACCACAGTTGGAAAATGTAATATTCAGATCTATGCTTGAAAAGTGAATAAATTGATTTTTAGCTACTGCATAAATATAATTTTGTACAATAAAATCCCATAAAAATGCAACATATTAAATAAAAAAACATTATCGGAATAAAATATAATACAATAATTTAATTGAAATAAAAAAAGAGCACAAAGAGCACCAGAAGGTTCGTTTTAGTTAAAGTTTTAGTAATTTTGTTGAGTTTTTGTCATTTTTTTGTTATTTTTATTTTTTTGTTATTTTATTAAACTTAAAGATAATGAGAAATGTTGACTCTCTCTCTCTCTCTATATATATATATATAT
>RJVU01068204.1:532553-545875 GCA_003731715.1 Anabarilius grahami | reverse complement strand
CCTGAGCTCTAAATATAGGTCTCTGCTTTTAATATATATATATATATATATATACATTCACACACAGAGTATGCTAATTATATTGTACATTGAATTAATTTAAACTGTTTTACACCTCATTACTTATGTATTTTTTTCATTTATATATTTTTATATTTACTTCTATTTATATATGTACCTTAACAATTACTTTTTTTGTAATATTTTTAGACATAATAAATGTGATTGTATATTGATGCCTATTTGGAGGCGTCTGGGCACATTTATCGGCCAAATATCAAAATATTAAAAAATCCAGATTGATATTAAAGTTGCTTTTCCACCGAAATTACCCAGAATAATTTGTCCCAGGAACTTTTTTCTCCCAGACCTGTTGCTGTCTGTGTTTCCATCGCAGTCTAAAGTAATGCAGCTGGATTTTGTTCTCCACATTTAAGCTTAATAAAGCCTGAACCTCGTCGTCAATCCATCGGTCGCATTTTTTAAACTCCGTTGTTGATTTGAAAAGCAAACTACTCTTACTGCACCGCAACAGACTTGTAAAAATGGTGGTTGAAGTAAAATGCTGAGTGAACTCAACCAATCAGCATGTTCAGTGACTAAGTCCCATCCCTGAAAGTTCCTGAACTTTTAAAAAGTACTACCTCGTGAGCAGGGACTTTCTGAGACCCTCGAAACACACCGAGTACCACCCCAAAGTCCCTAGTTCCTGGAGAACAGCTTAAGAGTGTTTGCAATTGAGTAAAAACTAAGAAATGAACCAGACTAGTTAATGTATATGATCTGAGAATGTGCATATGTTGAGACGGGGAGAAAGTGTGAGACGAGGTCTTTACTGTAGAGGCCTGCGCAGGGTTATTTGTTGGTGCTGAGTGATGCTGGTAGAGCTCGGGTCAAGAGGCCGCATAGCTGACCCGGCGCTCTCCAGCTGCACGGCTCTCGCTCTTCACCTGCACAAAGAAAGACCCTCACACTGAAAGAAAGAAAAGAGAGTGGGGGAGGGAGCAAGCGTCTCAAAAGAAGTTTGAAAAGATGGAGAGCGGGCTGAGGGGGCAGGGCTGCGCTGGAGAAAACACTTGAAACAAGAGCCCGTTCACTGCTTACACCTGGCTTAATTACTGGCCCCTGAAAAACACTTAGAAACTTAAAGAAATGTACGTTCTGCCATGCAAATCATTTTTGGGCCACTGAACAGTTTTTTTAGAGAAACGTTCATGATTCTAGTATGGAGTGCACAGCATTCTTAGGAGAAGAAACTGGAGTAAGATAAGACAGGAATGGCAGTCAGTGGATTGTGTCAGGTTCGCTCCAGTGGTCAGCAGGCAGATAATGAAAAGGCGACTGTCTCTAAGGTAATTACTCTAAATGGAAGAAATGCTTTTTAATTGTGAGGCAATGAAAGGAGAGCTGTGTGGCGGCTCTTCAGTGAAACACTAAACCACACAGACAGACAGTTACACTGGGACACAGTCTGGCCAACCCACTCATACAGGGAGTGTTGGCATACTAGCATACTACTTTTGCTTTATGTGTAATGTGCATGTATATGAATATAATTTACTATAGTATACATCCAGAAATCTGAGCAGAAGTTTTTATTTTTGGATTTAAAGGGTTAGTTCACCCAAAAATGAAAATAATGTCATTAATTACTCACGCTCATGCCGTTCCACCCCCGTAAGACCTTCGTTCATCTTCGGAACACAAATTAAGATATTTTTGTTGAAATCCGATGGCTCAGTGAGGCCTGAGCAATGACATTTCCTCTCTCAAGATCCATTAATGCACTAAAAACATATTTAAATCAGTTCATGTGAGTACAGTGGTTCTATCTTAATATTAAAAAGCGACGAGAATATTTTTGTGCGCCAAAAAAAACCAAAAAAACGACTTTTTAACAATATCTAGTAATGGCTGATTTCAAAACACTGCTTCAGAGCGTTATGAATCTTTTGCGTCGAATCAGTGACTCGGGTCACGTATCAAACCGTCAAACTGTTGAAATCACGTGACTTTGGTGCTCCGAATCGCTGATTAGATTCGTAAAGCTTCCTGAAGCAGTGTTTTGAAATCGGCCATCACTAAATAAGTCGTTATTTGTTTTTTTTTGGCTCACAAAAATATTCTCATCGCTTTATAATATTAATATTGAACCACTGTACTCACATGAACTGATTTAAATATGTTTTTAGTACATTAATGGATCTTGAGAGAGGAAATGTCATTGCTCAGGCCTCACTGAGCCATCGGATTTCATCAAAAATATCTTAATTTGTGTTCTGAAGATGAACGAAGGTCTTACGGGTGTGGAACGACATGAGGGTGAGTAATTAATGACATTATTTTAATTTCTGGGTGAACTAACCCTTTAACTGCCAAATTTTAAAATGTTATTACTGGAAAAAAAAAAGATTAAAAATACAAAATAAACATTTTTATTTCATACCTATTGTATGTTTAGATCATACCATCACCATTTTGTCTATTTAAACAGGAAAAAATCTAAGATAACGTCAGTAAATTATGGAGTGCCACAAGGCTCTGTGTTAGGCCCGCTGTTACTTTTTCAATATATATGCTGATACTTGGTAATATTATAAGAAAACATGGAATTAGTAATGCCGATGATACTCAGTTATATATTTCAACATGACCAGATGAGGTCTCCGAATTATCCGAACTGGCTAAAGATATAAAATATTGGATGACCAGTAATTTTCTTTTCTGTTAAATTCAGAAAAGAATGAGGTATTACCAAAAACCTGTACACAGAATCTCTTAAAGTACACTTTTCATATAGAAGGATGTACTGTTACTTCATCCTATAAGTTAAAGACCTGGGTGTTATATTAGACAGCAACTTGTTTCATATGTTACAAAAACAAAAAGTCATGCATTTTCTGTAAAGCTGCTTTGAAACGATATTGTGAAAAGCGCTATACAAATAAATGTATATTCCCCAGTTTAAGACACCATTCCATTTTGAATCATTTATCATTGTTCTGTTTCACATACTATTTTTACAATATAGTTTGCAATATGCAATATAGTTGTCAAGTATGCACCTATGGGCTGTAGGAAAAACTAACAGGATTTATTTAGGATTTTTCCAAATCATGCAGATTATTAGATTTTGTCGAGTGGACACAACATTTATTTAAAATTTAAAATGTCTTTGTTTTTTTTAACCTTTCTAGATGATGCAACAGAGAAAGATCTTTCTGACCTGGTGTCAGAGATGGAGATGATGAAGATGATTGGCCGGCACAAGAACATCATCAATCTGTTGGGGGCGTGTACACAGGACGGTGAGCGAGTCGTTTTAACCCTAGCCTGCTGTGTCATATATGTTACATTCATTTCTAAGGTCTCTATATGATCAACATAATCAAAACTTTGCTGAAAAACCAGATGTACATAATCTTCTACATGCCTTCTGTCATCTGATCAATAGTTCATACTTCTTTTTTGGAAAATAAAAGGCCTTTTAATATCATTCAACATTTTTAAACTTATGATTTCATCTGTATGAATGACAGTGGGATCTCTGACAACATCTCTTTCTCCCTCTTTCTCAGGTCCGTTATATGTCATAGTAGAGTATGCATCTAAGGGAAACCTTCGGGAGTATCTGAGGGCCCGGCGGCCCCCGGGAATGGAGTACTCGTACGATATAGCGCGAGTATCGGATGAGTCTCTGACCTTCAAAGATCTGGTCTCCTGCACTTATCAAGTAGCCCGTGGCATGGAGTATTTAGCCTCTCAGAAGGTATCAGCACATCACACCACATACACGTCATTTATTTTTTTATATATCGATGAATGTCACTTACATAGACTTTAAGTGCTGCTGGTCTCAACTAGTTCAAATCTTGGAAGGTTATTCAAGAGTTTTTTCCGAGCACACCTGTATATTTTGTTTTGTTCTTAGAGTTTTTGATTTCTATGGATGCTTGTTTCCACCACGGTATAAAACAATTTAAAAGATAATTCTGACTTTTTTTTCTCTCAATTGCAAGATATAAACTTGCAATTGCTAGTAATAATGAGAATTGCGAGATAAACTCACAATTCTGACTTTTTTCACACAATTCTGACTTTTTTTCTTGCAGTTCTGACTTTTTCTTGCAGTTCTGACTTTTTTTCCCTCACAATTTTGACTTTTTTTCTTGCAACTCTTATTTTTTTTTCTAGCAATTGCGAGTTTATATCTCACAATTCTGACAATTTTTTCTCACAATTCTGACTTTTTTCCTCACAATTTAGACTTTTTTCTTGCAATTCTGGCTTTTTTCCTCACAATTTAGACTTTTACAATTTAGACTTTTTTCTTGCAATTCTGGCTTTTTTCCTCACAATTTAGACTTTTTTCTTGCAATTCTGGCTTTTTTTCTAGCAATTGCGAGTTTATATCTCACAATTCTGACAATTTTTTCTCACAATTCTGACTTTTTTTCTCACAATTCTGACTTTTTATCTGGCAATTCTGACTTTTTTTCTTGCAATTCTGACTTTTTTGTTGCAATTCTGACTCTTTTCCTCACAATTTTGACTTTTTTTCTGGCAATTCTGACTTTTTCTTGCAATTCTGGCTTTTTTCTAGCAATTGCGAGTTTATATCTCACAATTCTGACATTTTTCCTCACAATTTTGACTTTTTTTCTTGCAATTCTGACTTTTTTTTCTTGCAATTCTGACTTTTTTTTCTTGCAATTCTGACTTTTTTCCTCACAATTTAGACTTTTTTCTTGCAATTCTGGCTTTTTTCCTCACAATTTAGACTTTTTTCTTGCAATTCTGGCTACAATTTAGACTTTTTTCTTGCAATTCTGGCTTTTTTCCTCACAATTTAGACTTTTTTCTTGCAATTCTGGCTTTTTTTCTAGCAATTGCGAGTTTATGTCTCACAATTCTGACAATTTTTTCTCACAATTCTGACTTTTTTTCTCACAATTCTGACTTTTTATCTGGCAATTCTGACTTTTTTGTTGCAATTCTGACTCTTTTCCTCACAATTTTGACTTTTTTTCTGGCAATTCTGACTTTTTCTTGCAATTCTGGCTTTTTTCTAGCAATTGCGAGTTTATATCTCACAATTCTGACATTTTTTCTCACAATTCTGACTTTTTTCCTCACAATTCTGACTTTTTATCTGGCAATTCTGACTTTTTTGTTGCAATTCTGACTCTTTTCCTCACAATTTTGACTTTTTTTCTGGCAATTCTGACTTTTTCTTGCAATTCTGGCTTTTTTCTAGCAATTGCGAGTTTATATCTCACAATTCTGACATTTTTTCTCACAATTCTGACTTTTTTCCTCACAATTCTGACTTTTTTTCTCACAATTCTGACTTTTTTCCTCACAATTCCGACTTCTTTTCTAGCAATTGCATGTTTAGTTCTCGCAATTCTAACTTCTTTTCTCAGAATTGTGATATAAACTCACAATTGCAAGTTATAAAGTCCAATTCGGAGAAAATAAAGACTTTTTTTCTCAGAATTGCGAGTTTATATCTTGCAATTGAGACTATAACATGCAATTGCAACTTTATATCACGTGATTCTGAGGAAAAAAAGGGTCAGAATTGTGAGATAAAAATTCGCAAATTACCTTTTTTATTTTTTATCCGGCGGCGGAAACAAGCATCCATAGATTTCACATCTTCCTGTCCCTAAATGTGACTTTTAGAAAAGCCTCTAAGGCTGGTTCTTGGCCATAATAAACAGAAATGGATCAGACCTCATGCTAATGGCTTCTCTAAACTATTTGTAGAATTGAAATCCAACAGATGAATATATAACAAGCTTTTTTAATGCAGTTAATTCTTACATGCACGTTTAAAGAGTGCATGTAATAGCAGCTTTTTTCATACGGTCTATGAATGAATCACAGCAGATGTGCACGACTCTCTAAGCCGGTCACAACGCTCTCACTGCGAACATGCTAACTAAACACTGTCATCACGCTCGCCTTCCCGTCTGGAATGCGCACAGACCCTTATCGTGCTCTCAGACACTCTCGCACGGATCCACCCTGCGGTTTATCCCTGAAGTACCTAAACGTTCCTGTAGTGTGTTGTTTGTGTCCGCGTGTGTGATGTTTGTCTGTGTTTCCAAGATGAAGTCGTGATGATTTATGTTCTTTCTATCTTTCTCCATCTCTATGGCAGTGTATACACAGGGATCTGGCTGCCAGGAATGTGTTGGTCACAGAAAGCAACTTTATGAAGATTGCAGACTTTGGCCTGGCCAGAGACGTCCACAATATAGATTACTATAAAAAGACCACAAATGTGAGTTTCATTTCATCAGGTGACACTCCTCTTTACCTTTATACACATTTCCTGTTGCTTTTCATCTTGGTATGCGATCTTTTGTCTGTGTTTAAAGATGCATGTGATGCACACCATTACTATCTGTTGTGTTGATGTTGAAAAAGGTTGAGAATTACTGTTCAAAGGTTTCTGAGTTTTTAAATGTTGGGATAAGCTCCTGAGTGAGGATGCTTTTTGGCTCATTTTTCCTGACTGTAAATTTTAAATGCATCGACTAAATGTTAATTTTGTCAATGTTTAAGTGTACACAACCATATAAATGGCCTCAAATCCAATATACATGATCTAAAAGCTACAAAACTCCAATTTAGATCTCATTGGGTCTTGAATCGTCCTTTATATAGATATATTCAGGCTCGACTCCTTTCAGCCTCCCGCCATCTCTTTCTTTGTTCTCTCACCTTTTCTCTCTTTCATTTCTCCTTTTTCCCCCCTCTGTTTATCTGCCACATCCCCCCTCCCTCCTCTCACCAGTCTTGGCATGATTTGCAGATTCCCAGGCAGTCGGCGTGTAAAGTGATTTCAGCTCTTTGCTTATTTGGCCCTGCCCTCTTCTCTTATTCCAAAGCTTGTTGTTCAAGCTCATGAGAAAGAAATGTTAGTGACAAACCTAAACACATTAGCATAGCTTTAACTCCCATTCCCACCATTATACCAGTCTCTAGCCCATCTGTGATGCTTGTTTAGGCTGTAATTCACTCATCCAAGAGTTTAGGTCATCAGACGTGGCGGAGAAATAGTGTGTGAATCTTGATAGCATCGCAATCATTATTACATTTGGGTCAATGTTCACGAAAGATCAACATGAAATCAAAATTGACCCTATTTAATAAATAAACATAGTATTATTGTGCATGATTCAAGTGTCAAACTCCACTCCTCAAGGGCCACTGTCTCCAACCAGCTCCAAAACACCTGCCTTGAAGTAATCCTGAAGACCTTGATTAGCTGGTTCAGGTGTTTAATTAGGGTTGGAGCTAAACTCTGAATTTCAGGAACTGAATTTGACACTCTTGTTCTAGTTGGTCATTTATGGTTGTTAGATGGTTTATCAGCTGGTTGAAAAATCAGCAGGAAATTCAATTGATCAATGGATCCTGATGGATCATGCTGGTTAGAGCTGGTTGGACCAGTAGAAAACCAGTTACCATGTCCAAAAAATTAGCCTGCCAACCTTTAACTGGTAGGACTTGGATTTTACAACAGGGAAGTAAATGTTAACAGCAACTTTTCCCAACTTAAAGGGTTAATTCACCCAAAAATGAAAATTCTGTCATTAATTACTCACCCTTATGTCGTTCCAAACGACATAAAAAAAATGTTGGTTCTTGTTGAAGCTCTAACGTGATGTGTAACGCGAGAATGAACCTCATTGGTTCTTGCCGAAGCTCGAACGTGCTGCGTAACGCCCTCATTGGTTCTTGCCGAAGCTCGAACGTGCTGCGTAACGCGAGAATGAACCTCATTGGTTCTTGCCGAAGCTCGAACGTGCTGCGTAACGCGAGAACGAACCTCATTGGTTCTTGCCGAAGCTCGAACGTGCTGCATAACGCGAGAATGAACCTCATTGGTTCTTGCCGAAGCTCAAACGTGCTGCGTAACGCGAGAACGAACCTCATTGGTTCTTGCCGAAGCTCGAACGTGCTGCGTAACGCGAGAACGAACCTCATTGGTTCTTGCCGAAGCTCGAACGTGCTGCGTAACACGAGAACGAACCTCATTGGCTCTTGCAGAAGCTCGAACGTGCTGCGTAACACGAGAACGAACCTCATTGGCTCTTGCAGAAGCTCGAACGTGCTGCGTAACACGAGAACGAACCTCATTGGCTCTTGCAGAAGCTCGAACGTGCTGCGTAACACGAGAACGAACCTCATTGGCTCTTGCCGAAGCTCGAACGTGCCGCGTAACACGAGAACGAACCTCATTGGCTCTTGCCGAAGCTCAAACGTGCCGCGTAACACGAGAACGAACCTCATTGGCTCTTGCCGAAGCTCAAACGTGCCGCGTAACACGAGAACGAACCTCATTGGCTCTTGCCGAAGCTCAAACGTGCCGCGTAACACGAGAACGAACCTCATTGGCTCTTGCCGAAGCTCAAACGTGCCGCGTAACACGAGAACGAACCTCATTGGCTCTTGCCGAAGCTCAAACGTGCCGCGTAACACGAGAACGAACCTCATTGGCTCTTGCCGAAGCTCAAACGTGCCGCGTAACACGAGAACGAACCTCATTGGCTCTTGCCGAAGCTCAAACGTGCCGCGTAACACGAGAACGAACCTCATTGGCTCTTGCCGAAGCTCAAACGTGCCGCGTAACACGAGAACGAACCTCATTGGCTCTTGCCGAAGCTCAAACGTGCCGCGTAACACGAGAACGAACCTCATTGGCTCTTGCCGAAGCTCAAACGTGCCGCGTAACACGAGAACGAACCTCATTGGCTCTTGCCGAAGCTCAAATGTGCCGCGTAACACGAGAACGAACCTCATTGGCTCTTGCCGAAGCTCAAACGTGCCGCGTAACACGAGAACGAACCTCATTGGCTCTTGTTGAAGCTCAAACGTGCTGCGTAACACCAGAATGAACTCCTTTGGTCAAGAAAACATGCTTGAGCTTCCATTTACCACAAATGATGTGTGTGTTGATGAATGTTTATATGTGAATAAAAGCCTAAATTCAATCTGTTCATCATATAAAGCGTTCGAGTCTCTTCAGAATTTTTGGACTAAACCGCTCAATTCATATGGAGGAATTTTCATTTTTGGGTTAACTATCCCTTTAATTCACCAGTACTGCTTTAGTCCTGATTTATTTCTTAGTTCTTATCAAGGTCACCAAGAGCCATTAAAATTTTAAACATAGTTTGGCATTATTAAAACAACGAGCAAAGCCCAGATTGAGCGATACTGATGACTGATTAATGGCTGGGGTTAGATTCAATTACACTAGTTCAACCCTGTCTAAATAAAACACTGTGAGCCAGGAGATTGTGAACTCGGAGCCCTTCCTATTGGATCTAGCACTGTAAATGCCATTGACTCTTGTATCTTCTCCACCAGCCTCAATTTATAAGCCCGCAATGACTCCTTCGGGAAATTAGAGTTCTGCTATACGTCCCACCAGGATTTAATTCCCAATCATTACTGGCTGTTTGGGGCTTAATGAAATTTCAGGCTAACAAGGGTCTCGTGCAGATAAAGATGTGAGTTTGGCAGTGTGTGGATGTTGTTGTGTGTCGACCGTCTTTGACCTTTTCTCCTATTGATGTCTGTAGGGTCGTCTGCCCGTGAAATGGATGGCTCCAGAGGCGCTGTTCGACCGAGTATACACGCACCAGAGTGATGTGTAAGTCAACCATTTCATTTTTAAGTAGAGATATAATGGAAAACAAGATTGAGCTTTTGCTGAGGTTTATGACCCAAACTCCCTCCCTGGTCCATGCATATTCTTTACTGCACCTAGGTGATGGCAAATAAACCTCACACATCACAACATGTGAACATATAATGCATATTTACATGTAAGTGCAACTGTTATGTGAAGAGTTGAGCCAATTATTACAGGATTTTAGCGCATTTTTATTATTATTACTTCTGCACAGTGGTTCTGAAGGAAGGCTTTTGAAAATGATACTGTTAGAGATGTTTGTCCTTTTCCAAAAAATGGTTTTCGATAGATTTGGAGAGCAGGAAAACACTTCTACTGTGGTTGGAGTCGCTGTGTGTTTGTATAAAGCGAGTAGTTTGGGAATGAATAGGAACTGCTGGCAGGTGAGTTCAGGGAACGAGAATTGATTCCCTTCTGAAAAGTGGTGGAAAGTTAAGGAAGTGTTTTTGCAAGGCAGAAGGGCTGTTCGCGGCCAGCGCTACAACGAAAAGCGAGAGATTTCACGCTCGACTTGCGGCCAGTGCCGTGTTACTAATCTGCGCAGCTTCAAAGCCCTTCAGACTCTCACCTCCCAGAGCCTGGACGGAAATGCCCACGATCTTCCCTTCACTCCGTCCTCTCTCCAGCTCTCCTCGGTCTCATTGTTTTTTCTTTTTCTGAACACTTGAAAGTCTCTTCCCTCTTTTTATTTTCCATAGAGTGAAATAATCCTGTTTCTTGTCATTTGAGTTTGCGTTCATCCGTTAGTACATGCTTGTTTCATCTCATTTTAAGCTTACTTCTCGTAAAGAGATGAAACGAACCGGAAGTTACGCTTTGGTGCATGTTGGATTTTTCAGGCAGCCTCTGCGGGACGTTTTGAAGTTTTGGTTGTGTGCTTGGGCTGCAGTCATTTTCTACATTCTTTTGTTATTAATAATCTGATCTTTTGGTTTGCACCCAATCAATCTTTAATTTGTCTAGTACTTAATGCATTGGAATGTACAAAAACAGACATTATCATTTAAGATTTTGGCCATACTGTCCACCCCTAATGAAATATGTTGTAAGTGTGTGTGTGTGTGTGTGTGTTGTGGTCATTATCTTTTGTCATGTGTGTCCGCTCTTTGTGTGGTCCGTGCAGTAAAATTAAATCAATAGCAAAGAGACCCTTATTGATGGCAAACTCTTGAATCTTTTGTCTCAGCTAAGGTCCCGAGCTCTCTGATTGGCTCAGAGGCAGACACAATCTATATATGACATCATATTAAGTGAATACATAAATTATAATAAAAATTGGCATGTTTTGACAAACAAGACCCCCGGGGAATGGGATGATTTAAGTTGCAGAGCTTGCAAAAATGGAAATATGGATGCATGTGTGTGGATTTCCTGTTTATTTAGGATGTTAAATTGATGGCTTTTATGGTTAAGGTTCATCCGGCCCCATGCAAGGTCAGCTATATTAGATTAGAAAGGTGTCGCCCGTGATATATATACATATATATATATATTGTGGCTCAGTTTGTGGCTCATTGATGCACGTGGGGAGCGAAGGCTGGCCCGTGTGGTCCGATCCAACAGACGAGTTACTGTAGCTCAGATTGCTCCAGAAGTTAATGCTGGTTCTGATAGAAAGGTGTCAGAATACACAGTGCATCAGTTTGTTGCGTATGGAGCTGCATAGCTGCAGACCAGTCAGGGTGACCATGCTGACCCCTGTCCATTACAGTTAAGCATGTTTTCTTCATGCAAAATATAATTTCTTATTTTTTCTTTTAATTTTGAGGTGAATTTTTGTAAGATTCAATCATTGCTAATTGGCAAGCAAAGTCTAGTAGAGTAGTAGACGCCTGTATTTTTTCCAATGCACGCTGATTGCGGCTTATTGCATTGAAGCATAAGGGTTCAAGAGGGCATTGCAATGACCCTTTCTGTGCTCTCAGTGTGAGTGATTGATCATGGGGAGGTTAGCCGCGGTTACATGGGGTGACTGAATAGAGTTGATGAATTTGGCAAACATGTCAGAGAAGATGCGGCGCTAGATAAAGACGAGAAGAAGACAAACAAGGTAACTGATTATGTAAACAAACACATGGACGGGTAACTGCAGGAGTAAACCAAAGCAGAGAGTCTTTGTGCTTTGCTTTGTGTATTGTGATTGCTACAGGTCACCAGAAAGATAAATTGTGTTGCTCAGAATCTCAGAGAGATCTTAAAGGGATAGTTCAGCCAAAAATGAAAATTCGGTCATCATTTACTCACCCTCAAGTTATTCCAAACCTGTATTAGTTTTGTTTTTCTGTTGAACACAGAAGAAGATATTTTAAAGAATGTTGGTAACCAGACAGTGGACGGTTGCCATTGATTTCCATAGTATTGTTTTCCTGCTATGGAAGTCAATGAGGCCCATCAACTGTTTGGTTACCAACATTCTTCAAAATATCATCTTTTGTGTTCAACAACTTGAGGGACGAAATATTGGAGTTCATATTAAGTTTTGATTGCAAACTTTGGTATCTGAGAACATTTTGAGATGTCTAAGAAGCAGAAGACTTAATTTTCTCTCCTTTGAATCTCATTACAAGAAGCAATGGACTATATGCACGGTTACTTCGGGTATTTCCGGTGAACTGTCAGCTGTTCATTCTGAACTCGCTGTACATCGACACAAAACCATCAATGGTTGACTTTTTAATGTTGTATTCATATTTTAATGCAGTTATCACATTTATCTAATTTGCCAGTAAACCAGTTTTATTGATTGCAATAAAGACGAAGCTATTGGGAACGTTTAAAAACGCTGTGTCTGTAATTAGACACACACACACATTTTTTTCCAGCACTTCAAATGTTATTTTTAATGTGATGACCACAAACATCACTTGTTCATCCTTCTGAGATCGTCCCCATTGTAAAACCGAACATTTAAAAATGTAGGAAATTCAACATTTGATAGAAAACACTTATTTAAAAATAAAAAAGACAATAATTACCACTTAAACCAGCAAAGTAGAATTTATTTGCGCATATATCAGCCATTTCCTCTAATCCTTTTTCACTTTGTTTTTGACTAAATATTAAACATTATAAAATAACTATAGGTTTAAAAATAAATGTTGTCAATGTGAAGTATGAAATACTCACAAAATCTCATGAAAAACAATAACTTTTCTTGTGAATGAATGACAGAAAGCGAGCGCCGCTCTCTCTTTAATCACAGCAGCTGTCAGTCAGTGCAGCACAAGATCATGATTTCAGCACACTTGTAAAAACACACATTTATTCAATTAATCTAACTAAAGTGCACAATAAATATTTAATTTTTGAAGCTTTTTTTCACATAAAAGTGTGAAAACTGATGGTCGAATTAAATTTAGCCGAGGAGGAACACTGAGGTACGTCTTTATTTATTTATTTTTATGCCGTCTTACGTTTGAATAACTAAATTAATGCTATGCCTGACTATTTAAGTGACTATATTCTGATTATAAACGTATACACGTATATAAAAGTATTACACTACTGATGCTCAACACAACAGCAAATGACTCTCACCGGACGTTTTCGAGCTGGCTTATATTATTGTGGAAGTTCTAAAGAACGCTCTGTTCATATAGTCCAT
>RJVU01068204.1:487557-531866 GCA_003731715.1 Anabarilius grahami | reverse complement strand
GTGTGTGTGTGTGTGTTGTGGTCATTATCTTTTGTCATGTGTGTCCGCTCTTTGTGTGGTCCGTGCAGTAAAATTAAATCAATAGCAAAGAGACCCTTATTGATGGCAAACTCTTGAATCTTTTGTCTCAGCTAAGGTCCCGAGCTCTCTGATTGGCTCAGAGGCAGACACAATCTATATATGACATCATATTAAGTGAATACATAAATTATAATAAAAATTGGCATGTTTTGACAAACAAGACCCCCGGGGAATGGGATGATTTAAGTTGCAGAGCTTGCAAAAATGGAAATATGGATGCATGTGTGTGGATTTCCTGTTTATTTAGGATGTTAAATTGATGGCTTTTATGGTTAAGGTTCATCCGGCCCCATGCAAGGTCAGCTATATTAGATTAGAAAGGTGTCGCCCGTGATATATATACATATATATATATATTGTGGCTCAGTTTGTGGCTCATTGATGCACGTGGGGAGCGAAGGCTGGCCCGTGTGGTCCGATCCAACAGACGAGTTACTGTAGCTCAGATTGCTCCAGAAGTTAATGCTGGTTCTGATAGAAAGTTGTCAGAATACACAGTGCATCAGTTTGTTGCGTATGGAGCTGCATAGCTGCAGACCAGTCAGGGTGACCATGCTGACCCCTGTCCATTACAGTTAAGCATGTTTTCTTCATGCAAAATATAATTTCTTATTTTTTCTTTTAATTTTGAGGTGAATTTTTGTAAGATTCAATCATTGCTAATTGGCAAGCAAAGTCTAGTAGAGTAGTAGACGCCTGTATTTTTTCCAATGCACGCTGATTGCGGCTTATTGCATTGAAGCATAAGGGTTCAAGAGGGCATTGCAATGACCCTTTCTGTGCTCTCAGTGTGAGTGATTGATCATGGGGAGGTTAGCCGCGGTTACATGGGGTGACTGAATAGAGTTGATGAATTTGGCAAACATGTCAGAGAAGATGCGGCGCTAGATAAAGACGAGAAGAAGACAAACAAGGTAACTGATTATGTAAACAAACACATGGACGGGTAACTGCAGGAGTAAACCAAAGCAGAGAGTCTTTGTGCTTTGCTTTGTGTATTGTGATTGCTACAGGTCACCAGAAAGATAAATTGTGTTGCTCAGAATCTCAGAGAGATCTTAAAGGGATAGTTCAGCCAAAAATGAAAATTCGGTCATCATTTACTCACCCTCAAGTTATTCCAAACCTGTATTAGTTTTGTTTTTCTGTTGAACACAGAAGAAGATATTTTAAAGAATGTTGGTAACCAGACAGTGGACGGTTGCCATTGATTTCCATAGTATTGTTTTCCTGCTATGGAAGTCAATGAGGCCCATCAACTGTTTGGTTACCAACATTCTTCAAAATATCATCTTTTGTGTTCAACAACTTGAGGGACGAAATATTGGAGTTCATGTTAAGTTTTGATTGCAAACTTTGGTATCTGAGAACATTTTGAGATGTCTAAGAAGCAGAAGACTTAATTTTCTCTCCTTTGAATCTCATTACAAGAAGGAATGGACTATATGCACGGTTACTTCGGGTATTTCCGGAGAACTGTTAGCTGTTCATTCTGAACTCGCTGTACATCGACACAAAACCATCAATGGTTGACTTTTTAATGTTGTATTCATATTTTAATGCAGTTATCACATTTATCTAATTTGCCAGTAAACCAGTTTTATTGATTGCAATAAAGACGAAGCTATTGGGAACGTTTAAAAACGCTGTGTCTGTAATTAGACACACGCACATTTTTTCCAGCACTTCAAATGTTATTTTTAATGTGATGAACACAAACATTACTTGTTCATCCTTCTGAGATTGTCCCCATTGTAAAACCGAACATTTAAAAATGTAGGAAATTCAACATTTGATAGAAAACACTTATTTAAAAATAAAAAAGACAATAATTACCACTTTAACCAGCAGGTGGCGGCAAAGTAGAATTTATTTGCGCATATATCAGCCATTTCCTCTAATCCTTTTTCACTTTGTTTTTGACTAAATATTAAACATTTTAAAATAACTATAGGTTTAAAAATACATTTTGTCAATGTGAAGTATGAAGTACTCACAAAATCTCATGAAAAACAATAACTTTTCTTGTGAATGACACAGAAAGCGAGCGCCGCTCTCACTTTAATCACAGCAGCTGTCAGTCAGTGCAGCACAAGATCATGATTTCAGCACACTTGTAAAAACACACATTTTATTCAATTAATCTAACTAAAGTGCACAATAAATATTTAATTTTTGAAGCTTTTTTTCACATAAAAGTGTAAAAACTGATGCTCGAATTGAATTTAGCTGAGCAGGAACTCTGAGGAACGTCTTTATTGATTTATTTTTTATGTCGTCTTACGTTTGAATAACTAAATTAATGCTATGCCTGACTATTTAAGTGATTATATTCTGTTTATAAACTAAGTATTACACTACTGATGCTCAACACACCAGCAAATGACTCTCACCGGAAGTTTTCCAGCTGGCTTATATTATTGTGGAAGTTCTAAAGAACGCTCTGTACATTTAGCCCATTGAGAATTTACAGAGATCTCACTTGAGCTTTTTCTTTTCTATAGTCTGTGTGTGTGTGTGTTTGTAGAGATGTTTCTCAAGCACATTGTGTAATGCATTGATGATTTTAAACCATTATATCTTGTGATTGTGAAATGCTTTTACTAGCTCAGCAGGATAAATAAAAGCTTGTGCAGATGATAAGGATTTCTGGCTCTGGATGTCCGCTGGCCTATTTTGGGACCCTTTTAACTCTCATATGATGAGTCAAAGGTGTGGAACCCTCTGAGGAAACTCTTATCATCATTTGAGTATATTTTATCCCCCCTCGTCTTAGATGAAGCAACATGGAATTGGCACGTGATGAAAAATCATTCCCCGCTGCAATCTTCCGCCCTCTGGATGTTTGTTTCCTGTGGGTCTCGCTAATGTTTGTTTTGGCTGGACAATATGTGTCATTGTGGCGTTCCATGGAGGACAAAAGCCAGCTTTGAGTCCCACAGTCTGAGACGCTCACAGAAAGACCGCATTTAGACCCCAACAGCTACTGCGTTGTTGGCGCCAACAAATATCGCCACTGTAAATGGATCAAATTTGGATTTTTGGCTTCATTTCACAGAGCGATCCTCATCCAAATTTTGGGGATAGTGAAGTGATGGTACCACAGAAGAGGCTCCCTTAAATAACTGTACAAAATGCTGATTGTTCAACATTTCAATTGCATGCCGATATACTCTCACTGTATTTACAGTCAAAACACTGATTGAAAGTGTAATAGGAACCACGAGAGGAACCTGTTTGCTGTGTGTTCTACTGGGAAAGTGATCTGATGAATGTGTTTTTGTCTCTTCCAGCTGGTCGTTCGGGGTTTTAATGTGGGAGATCTTCACGCTCGGTGGTTCTCCGTATCCTGGAATACCTGTCGAGGAGCTGTTTAAGCTGCTAAAAGAGGGTCATCGCATGGACAAACCTGCTAACTGCACCAACGAGTTGTGAGTGTTCTTTTCTCAAACATGGTTTACATGGTTTGTAATTGCAATCGTTCCTGGTTGCTGAAATCTATTCGAATTTGGAACAATTTAGCATGTCTGTTAGTTTAAGCCACACTTTTGTCATTTTTACTTGCATTCAATGTGACTAGTTAAACTAGTTTCCTGCTAACCATTTTTTTCTGATTTGGATTGACCCTGTCAGTGAGATAGTTAGTGGTCAAGCTCTGAAGGTGTGTAGGCACCTATTGTATCCATTGGCGTTCTTCTTCTTCTTCCGTTCTGGAAGTCTATAGCAGCTTATAGAACCACTTGTGGGAAAGTTATGAAATTTGGCACATTGATAGAGGATAGTCTAAACTCTCACCATAGCAAATTTGACGTCTCTAACTCAATCGCTCTAGCGCCACCAACTGTCCAAACTTGCACTTATATTTATGTTAATAACTTTTGAACCGTAAGAGCTAGAAACAAAATTTTTCCTCAGATTTTTCCGCCACTTTTTCAAACTCCTCCTAGGTTGTTGCTCCCATTTTCACGAAAATTGGAACAAGATCATCTTCAGACCATGTCGACAAAATGTTGTGGAATTCAAGTTGATTGAATAATAATATTTTTGAAAAAACGTGCAAACGAATTTTAAATATCGCTTGTGAAAATAGACGTAAGGCTGTATCTCCGCAACGCTTTATCATGTCCAAACTTGGTCCATGTCATCACAAGTATGACCTGAGGTTACCTGCTGATCTGGAGATATGAAAAATGAATGTTTTTGCTTATAACTTCTGAACGATTTGTCCGAAAATCATAAAAGTGGTCTCGTTAGATTCGATGATACCATTTTGAATTTTATAGTAAAATACTGTATTTTATGAATGCATGAACATATCATTACGAAACTCGGTATGGGTCATCAGCTCGAGTCCCTTAAGGAGTCTGAGAAGTTTCGGGATAGCGCCACCTAGTGGTGAAAAAATGTATTTACATGCTTATAACTTTGGATTTGGTTGACTTATTTTCACTGGAGTCATCCCAAATCCTTGCGGAGTCCAAACTTGCTAGGTTTATGGTTTGTGCAATGTTGTGATTTAGCGTTTAAACAACATTCGCAAATATCTTAAAAAAAACCGTTAGTCGGATCGAGACGAAACCACTGTAGGAGAATCGAAAACATAGGTCTTTAACTATACGCCAATGGCCAAATGTCAAAATTTTTAAAGTAAGTGGCAAAAAAATAATGCAATCTAAGTCAGGTGTGGGTAATTTTTTATGTGTTCATACATGTACATGTCTATAATAAACAAAAATGAGATATTTTCACCAAATTTGACACGCTTATGTATGGGGTCATTCTGAGGTTAAGAATGAGGTAATTAGTTTCCCTACTAATCATTTACTTTTTCTGCCATTTTTAGTTAAGCTAGCTAGTCATTTTCTTTTCTACCATTGTTTTTTGTCTTGCATTTAATGCAATGCACTTATGGAATACATTTTTGCATTTCATAAGTAAAATGATAAAATTCTATTTATGTCGACTCGAAGCTCATTTCTCAGCTAGTGTGAATTGGCTCTACCAAGACTCTTTGCAGCTTCTGAGAACATCCGACAGATTGTAATGTCACAGTGGCAGTCATTGGTCAGACTCTCATAGCATTGATAGCAATGAGCTCCTTCTCACCCTAATCTACCAGCCATAATGTCAATGACCTAACAAACTTTCACCTTGATTTACTGCCAAAATGAGACTTTGCAGTAGTTGCCCTTTCATCGAACCAGCTATATTCGCCTGAGCATGTCTGATTACTCAAATGGTTGCACCAAAAACAAAGCATAGAAATAAATAAATGATGTCACATTGTCTTTTCTCAGGTACATGATGATGAAGGACTGCTGGCATGCGATCTCCTCCCACAGGCCCACATTCAAACAGTTGGTTGAGGACTTGGACCGCATTCTCACTTTGGCAACCAACGAGGTGAGACGCGCACACAATTACACACGCTGCATAAACAGACTCCCAACCATTCACGCTTTCCCTATAGATCTGGGATTCATCAAACCCATGCCAACGCTGGCTCCAGCTCGCAACGTTTCGCAAGATCCACGAGGGGAAGGGAACCATTTTTACAGGTCGAGAGTTGCACGCGCTTGATTTCATCCAGTTTTCGAGCTCGGACCTAGCGTTGCTCACTTGTCAGATTGATTCCTATGTCGGAACGCTAGACGATTCTTTCCGTTCTCTAGCTGTCATCCATGATATCCGTGTGGCGGGATGAGGGATGGAAATCTGTCAGAACTTGTCGAAGGGGGGATTGAGCCGTGGAAGAGAGATGATGCCAAAAGCCCCGCTCTCGCTCGCCGTTTTGAACTTTAGAAATGTAATAAAGTGCCTCTGCTTTCTTCCCCCCGTCTTAAACTGCTCACAGATGTGAAGGTCTTTAGTAATGTGAGCTGCCTTGTGTTGAGCAGCGAGAGTTCAATCCAACACTCATTTTCAGCAACCTAAAACCCCCCTCTTCCTCTAGTCAAATAGCTCAGTACCAGCCACAAAGAGAAAATGGCTCCAATTTTGTTTGAGGAATGAACTAGGAAAAATATTCTTCTGTACATTTTTCTTATACTTGTATATTCGAGTGCATTGGATGTTTATATGATGTATTTCAACTATATATATGTCTTCAGGTGTGGTCCCTTCTGTTACTGATTCAGTGAATTTCGATATCCAGATATTGGTTAGACTTGACGACGTTCTGTTCAGACGTGGTTTCCAGCTTGGTTAGACTCGGATTGAGTGCTCTAACATTTGAGCGCACTTTATGTTGAAGGAAGCGAGTGTTATTGCTGGTGAACCACAGCGGAAAGTATTATTTGAGTTATACATAATTATTCGGTTATAAACACTAGTGTTCAAAAGTTTTATTTTTAAGAAATTAATACTTTTATTCAGCAAGGACTCATTAAATTGACAGTAAAGACATTTAGAAAAGATTTCTATTTTAAGTAAATGCTGAAAAAAATGTAGCACAATTTCAACAAAAATATGAAGCAAAACTATTAATAATCATAAATGTTTCTTGAGCAGCAAATCATCATATTAGAATGATTTCTGAAGGATCATGTGACACTGAAGACTGGAGTAATGATGCTGAAAATTCAGCTTTGATCACTGGAATAAATTACTTTGTGAAATATATTCAAATAGAAAACAGTTATTTTAAATTGTAATAATATTTCAAATTTTTTACTGTATTTTTAATCCAATAAATTCAGCTTTGATCACAGGAATAAATTACAATTTACTATATATTCACACAGAAAACAGCTATTTTAAATTGTAATAATATTTCACAATTTTTACTGTATTTTTAATCAAATAAATTCAGCTTTGATCACAGGAATAAATTACAATTTACAATATATTCACACAGAAAACAGCTATTTTAAATTGTAATAATATTTCAAATTTTTACTGTATTTTTAATCAAATAAATTCAGCTTTGATCACAGGAATAAATTACAATTTACTATATATTCACACAGAAAACAGCTATTTTCCATTGTAATAATATTTCACAATTTTACAGTTTTTACTGTATTTTTTAAATGCAGTGATGTTGAGCAGAAGAGACTTCTTTTAAAAATATTAAAAAGTCTTTTGAAATCAATATCATAAGTAGGTTTATGTTAATATGAAAAAACTATATATACAAATATGTAAACTATATATGCATATTTTTTTTTAAAAACCTTGCAATTTAACTAAAAATGTCAAATTAAAATCTAATTCAAAATATTAACAAAAACTATAAATGATTCTAAAATAAAATTCACATTCCTAATTGACTAATTGAAATATAATTTGGCTGCAGCTGTTTTAATGATCATTTTCCCCCTATTAAATGCAAGAGCTCTAGTTGAATCACGACTGGTCTCTCCATGTATATATACTGACAGCTTCATCTGTGTGTCTGCAGGAGTATCTGGACCTGTGCGCCCCGGCGGAGCAGTACTCTCCCAGCTTCCCCGACACACGCAGCTCCTGCTCCTCCGGAGACGATTCCGTCTTCTCCCACGACCCCTTAGCAGACGAGCCCTGCCTTCCCAAGTACCAGCACATCAACGGAGGCATAAAAACATGAGCCCCTTCAACGTCCTCCAGACCCACCACATCCAAGCTACACCTCCAGTTCTCCAAAAGAGTGAAAGACTTTTACCCACAGTTCACTTCGACCCACCCAGAACCGTACGCTGCCTCAAGACTCCCGGCGAAGCTCCCGCTGGACTTTGGGAGCGTGCCGAGGGAGGCTGAGACTCGGCCTCAGTGCTGCTTTTCCGGAAAGAAACTGAAGTGTGTGAAGCGCAGGTGCTTTTTTTTTTTTTTTGTGGAAACACACACTTGCGCGCACAAAAACACGTGACCAAGCTCTTAAGAAGAGGACGAGGACCGAAGAAAAGTGACAGTTCCCAAGGGCCCACCTCTTTGTTTATTTTGCTGAATTTTTTTTTCCGTTTATGTTGGAATTCTCTTCCAATCTTGCCGTCATTCCGTTGCTTGGCATTCCAGGAGTCTGTGTCCCGAAGTGAAATGATATGGAGCACATGGACAGAACTCTTAAGAGACTTAAAACCAAGACAAAAAGGAGAAAATAGGAAACGAGTACTATATGGACACAGAAGAAGAAGAAAACATATCACTGCCTCCGGTTGGTTTTTACATTTTGAAATGCTCCGTTTTTACCGTGATAACGCAGTTATCGTACAAAAGCCCAAGCAGTTATCCTTATTGGTTAAAAAAAATTAATAATACATGGTATATAGTGCTGGGTATATTTGTAAATATATTCAAATATGTAAAAATATATATTATATATTTACAATGAATTATTTTTTGTATGGACTTCCGAACAATTCCTCCCCTTTCCTTCTTTTTCAGTCAGAAATGGATGTTTTTATTACATTCCCAGACAAACATTCGCACATATACAGCAGGACTCGACATTAAAGACTGCATGAAAAATGCTTTTTTGTGTGTGTGTGTGTTGAGGTATTTCCTGTTAAAACAGGAAAGGTTTCTTTGTCTTCTATTAGGAGTTCACTAGCATTTTAGATGACCTCAAAACTAACAAACATGCACTAAAAGCCACAAAACTCTTATTTTGGTGTACATGTTCCAGACACATTTGCTGGTTTGAATCCGGGCGTGGAAAATCTTCCTGGAAACGTTTATAATGTCGGGTCCTGCTCAACTCTCACTTGCTGACACAGTCGCGTATTGGCTTTCAGGGAAAGAGATAGTGTGTTAATTTATTGACTTATGTTTAAAAGAATCAAAAGGATAAAAAAAGATCAAAATAATAAAGAGATAATAATATTAATGATGACAGTAGAAACGATAATGATTCATAATGTTTATTTTGTAATTTAAAATGACATTTCAGTGAGGCAATGGTACAAAGAATTATGTGTAGCTGGCATCGAAAGATTTGCATTTCTTACGTTTTTTATATATATATACACACACACACAAATGTGAATGGTAAGTTAAAATGCAAAAATAACGTACATTTTTATAGTCAGCTAATCCCTTTTCTATAGTAGAGGATGTTGTTTTTATCCGGTTATTTTACTCACACTGAAGTTTGCATTTGAATTTGACAGAATACTGGAAAAAAGGTTGCAGACAGTATATAATTTTTGCAGTTTTACCCACATCAGCTCAGTTAAATCATTTAGATCAAATACTGTTTTCAAAACGCAAAAGTATTAAGAATTGTTCAAGTGTTTCATTTTCTTCCAGACACGTTGTTCTCAACAAATGTTCCTGACAGATTTGTAAAATTAAAGATGGAAAAAAAAATGAAATGTGTGTGATTTGTTTGTACACTTCTGCATGTAAGTTGCAAGCACATAGACATTGTGTCAGTCTTTATGTAGAAAATAATTTGATAAGAAATGTTCATATTGAGATATCTGATATTAATTTATATTTTGGCATATGTGAGCAGTTTGAGAACTTGTTGAGATCTTTAGATGAGATTACTGTGGTCTTTTCATCTGAAAAGCAGATGTTAACCTGAGCAAATCAATCATTTGATCTCATTGATGTCTTGAATTTGAGATCTTCTACATGACTTTTCATTTCTGTAGGAACAAGGATTCCCTGAAAAAAATGCCATTACAGATTATTTTCTTCTTTGTTCTTCATATGGCTTGTTCTTCAAGCTACTCATCCCGACGGATCACACTCACATCTTAAAAATAAAGTTTCCAACAGGGGGTTTTTACAGCCAATGCCATAGAAGAACCATTTTTGGTTCCCCAAAGAACCTTTCAGTGAACAGTTCTTAAAATAACGACTTTTTTCTTAGTATAAAGAACATTTAAAGGTGACCTATAATGCCCTATAATTTACAAGATGTAATAAAAGTCTCTGGTGTCCCCAGAATGTGTCTGTGAAGTTTCAGCTCAAAATACCCCACAGATCATTTATTATAGCTTGTCAAATNACCTTTAACAGCTTGTGCTTTGGTAGCTCAACAACAACAAAGCTGGAGAATCTCACGCAGCCAAAATGAGGATTGTCAGTAACGGTGTTCAGCCTTACATTGTTCAAACCGGAGTCGACACTGATGGAGAGACTCAGGAAGAACTTTTAGAATGAAACTGGACGTTTCTGAATGGTTAGTGGATAAATTTATGTAGTTGCTGTGGAGTTGATTCAACTCATCCACTAGCATGTGCCGTCATGTTCATCTTTTGTGTTGAATTGACCCTTGTTTGTGAAGCAGTCCGGCGTAAAACGACGGCATGACAACAACACTCTACTACAACAACTCTTCCTCTTCTCTAAAGCAGCAAATTGTTGAATAAAGTTATTTTTGTTTTGTTTTTGCGCACAAAAAGTATTCTCGTCTCTTCATAACATTAAGGTTGAACCACTGCAGTCATGTCATCTGTTTTAACGATGTCTTTAGTACCTTTCTGGACCTTGAAAGTGTTGATTATATTGCTGTCTATGGACGAGTCACCTCTCGGATTTCATCAAAAAGATCTTAATTTGTGTTCTGAAGATGAACGAAGGCCTTACAGGTTTGGAAAGACATGAGGGTGAGTAATTAATTTCATGTTTGGGTGAACTAACCCTTTAAGATTGATCCTCAGAACGGAGAAGAGAGTAAAATGTTCTCCAGTGGCCGGTGACTTAAGAAAATGTACCGGCCATGAAACAGCCAGTTATGATACCAAAATGTTAGATTCCAGTGAAAATTCACAATTTTCAGGTACAGAAATGGAACAAAGTAGGCTAATCAAATGTAAAATAACACTATATAGTCTTCACTGTATAAATGAAACGTTATTCAGTCAAGAGCAGTTCGTGTTTTTTAACATTAAAAACACAGACAGCAGCAGGTATATTAGGCTGTTGTTACTTTAAGACTGAACGCACAGATCCAGGGCCGGATTTGAGGAATACTGCAATATACTGATACATACTGTACACATGCATTTTATTTCTCAACTGTTTACGTTCATTTAAGACAAAACCGACTACTTTTGACATATTTTTGTGTGAATTTATCCGTTCAAGCGCAAGATGATGTTAAGGAGATAGTATTTGCACAACTATCTGAGACACAGCTTTCTGGGTGCGTGCTTCAGATGTTTAAACTTTCCACACAGCGTGCGAGTAATGAATTAAGTTCCCTTTGGCTTCTTCTTGCGCTTGGACATTTAAATAGGCTTAAACTTTCGTGATGAAGCAGCAGTGCCCCATCAACTGTCCCAGATGTCATTCACGTTAGTTCACGTTCATGTTCTCACAACATTGCAAGTTTTCCTTGCATTCGGCGCTTGCCGAGTGTTACTTTTTGGCCCTGATTTTAGACCTTTTTGTGATCTTTAGATGAGACACTTATGAGATTACTGGGGTCATGGGACAAAAACTATGGTGACTGAAACCTGTCATGACCATCAGTGACACGAGCATTCAGACCCCATTACTGGTCTCCACCAGCCTGTATGATCCCCTTAATGAGAGACTGCGATGAGCATCTGCCGCATAGAGTTCTTCAGCTCAGAGCTGTTGAAATACACGAGGAGACCCATCAGAGCACCATCTCAATCTGCCCGTTCTCGTACCCTCCATCTGTCAGGAGGCTGTTTGCACAAGGTCCGGTCCTCTGGAATGTCAACATGAGCCGGGCGAGACAGACCCACACTCACGGATAACACACCGGTGACGCTGGAAGGGAGTTAATCAGTAACATAAAGCACATTGAGCAGGAAGCCTGGTTTAGATGCTTTCATAGCTTTGCAAACTCATTATTTGCATCCGTTCATAATATTTTCAGTGTGGCGATTGTCTACACGAGAAATGTGAACGTTTTACATGGAGGTATAGGTACAAGCTAGTCCTCAGATTCACCTCAAAGGTTAATTAAAAAATGATCAAGTTAGATATTAAAGCTTGTCTCTACAGGGCTTAATAGAGTCTCTAAAGTTTAAGAGGAACAGCAGATGTGCAGCTACTGTCATAAACTCCAGTCTTCACGATGGCCAATAAAAACAGCCATAAAGAAACGCAGTCTCATAAATGAGCTTTAATTGAAAATGAGCAGATGAGCTCTGATGGTCTTGTCCTGGTGTTTCCCTCATATCTCGAGGTGGAACGTGATGCTTTGAACGTCAATAATCCAGACGTTGAACATCAACATTATACTAAACAATTTTCTTTGGCATTAGACATAGTCAAGAAATATCTAATGTAGGAGTGGGCGATATGACCAATATCTTATATGAGAAATTATTTTCGCCATTTTCAAAACTAATTCTAGCCTAAAAATCCCTCAAGTTTACTGAAGACAAATAAACAGTGATAAAGAGCAAAGAAAACAAACTACAGAGCAAATACACAAATGAAATAGACCTACCTGAAAAACCTCATGCACTAGAAATAAGAAATACTACATAAAATGAAGTCATCAAATGTATAAAAAACTATGCATATTATTTACTGTGTAAATTAAATATACTTTTATTCTTATTAAAGTTTTAAAAGTGATTCAGTCAAGAGCAGTGAGAGATTTTCTCTCTTGTTTTGTTGTTTGATTAACATCAAAGGGTTAGTTCACACAAAAATGAAAATTCTGTCATTAATTACTCTCCCTCATGTCATTCCACACCCGTAAGACCTTTGTTCATCTTCAGAGATTACACAAATTAAGATATTTTTGATGAAATCTGAGAGGTTTTTTTATCCTCCATTGAATGCACCGAAATTACCACATTCAATGTCCAGAAAAGTAAGTTGTTAAAACAGTCATGTGACTGCAGTGGTTCAACCGTAATGTTATGAAGAGACGAGAATACTTTTTGTGCGCAAAAACAAAACAAAAATAATGACTTTATTCAACAATTTTTCCTCTTCCCTGTCAGTCTATTACGCAGTTGATGCAGTTGCAGCGCTTTCGTGTTTATGTCCGAATGCTGGCTCATTATTGGTCGGCTCCCGTGCCAGCATCACACGCATGCCTCGTGCTGATCACGTGACCAGGCGTCGGCTAATAATGAGCCACCGTTTAGACGTAGAACCTGGAAACGCTGCAACGGAAATAGACCCTTTTCACATTTCCGGGTTTCTCAGAAGTGGAAGTCGTCATAGTTGGGTAAAATTCTATAGCGGTGAATAAGAGAATACATTAAATATGTTTTTTGTGTTTCCATTTGCTCAAATAGCAAAAGAAAAACTCTTTCACAACTTTCATAAATAGGAAAAAAATAGAGAGCGATTGATAACGGCAGTAAGAAGAGAGAGAGATGTCACTCCCACAGCCGCTGTATTAGATACCCCCTCACAGCAGCGTTAAATATTTTTTGTAATTTGATGCAAAGGTAATATAATACTAAGTATAGTATTATAAATGTACATATGTTTTAAAAAAAATGAAAATATAAAAAACTTTGCATGATTTATGATATTGATGACCGTTAAAACGCGTCATCACAGTCTGTGGAAAGGGTCTATAGTGTAGCAGAATAACAGGTAGGGAGAAGAAATTGTTGAATAAAGTCGTTATTTTTCTTTTGTTTTTGCGCACAAGTATTCTTGTCGCTTCAGGTAAATTTGGATGCTGTCCCTTTAAGACTGGCTGCACAGATCCAATAAGCCTGGAACACACCAAGCCGACGGTTGTTCGTCGGCTGACTAAGTTTTCTCAGTGTGTTCCACTCCGTCGGCTGAAGTTGGTCCTCGACAGCTTTTTATTTGGCCGATTCGACATGTTGAATCGGCGTCAGAGCTCGTCGGTCAGTTGGCTGTTCAGCTACTGCCACCTGCTGGTACGGAAAGGCATTTCATCTTGCGCAGGCGCAGAACGGACGTGCTACTTGGCCGTCGGCTGTCAAGCGTCGGTTTGGTGGCAACTTTGGACCCAGATGCTGCCGACGTGAACCAACCCCGCAGTCTGCTTTTGTCGCCACTAGTTTGTCGGCGTCGGCTTGGTGTGTTCTTTCTCAATTTCTCAGTTCTTTTTTAGCTGTTTATGTTGACTTCCTCCCAGCAAACATTGGTCCGACAGTAACGTCAAGTCCCTGGCCAAAAATAGTTGTGGTAGGACGCCATAAATCGGTAAAAATATGTAACACAGAACATATCCTAAACATGCATTATTATGTTTCATAACTTTCATTTTGGAACTATTTTTCAACCATGACGGGACGTTTTCTTTTCAACGGTCATTAAACATCCAAATGTTTGCTGGGTTAATGACTCTGTTTACTTGCAAACACGTCACTTTGACATGTAGGTATGTGTATTTAACTGTTCAATCCCAGTTAGGAGGCAAAAAGCACTCTGTTCAGTTCTCACAGGCTGTATCATGTGTGCGCGTCTCTCAGAAATTCTCTCAGAGCATATAGCCTACTGAAATTAGTTCTTGTTCGCTGCTAATTGCGATTCTACGGTTTAAGATCAACTTTTTTTGAATCCGCAGTGCTTAAAAACACATGCAAACAATAAGCTTTATTGCAGCGATAGCGATGCAAGTCCAAAATCTCTAATGGTTGACAAATGTCTACCGGTTAATCGTGTCTATATCGTCCATATATCGGCTTTCCTGTAGCTCAGTGGTTAGAGCATGGCACTAGCAATGCCAAGGTCATGGGTTCGATCCCAGGGATTGCACATACTCGGATACAAAAAAAAAATGTATTGGATAATGCAATGTAAGTCGCTTTGGATAAAAGCGTCTGCCAAATGCATAAATGTAAATGTAAATGTAAATGTAAATGTCCACCCCTAATCATAGATGATGTCTGTATTTAATTAAAGTGTCCTTTTTATTTCAACAACTCAAAATTAATCAGTTCTAAAACAGTTCTAATTTGTTTTAGTTCATTTCGGACATTATGAAAGTTATGACTTCAGTGAGAAATTCTAAATCTGCTACGACTAAGTTCAAGACTAATTTGTAAGTCTTTTTGACGGATTCATTAAAAATAACTCGCATAAAAGAGTCATTTGCTCGTGAATCGTCTTATTTTTGCATTATTTTGCAGTATTGACATTCTAAAACCATTAAAGAAACCAAAAATAGTGAAAATCATGTTGTAGATAAGAACTAATTGTAATTGTGTAAATCTTAACCTTGCTTTTTTGAGTGATATTTGCTGGCGGTTTCAGCTTTAGCATGACTTAATTAGTCTGTGGCTTGCGGATCAGAGACAGCTGCTCGTTTGAGCGGGAAAACAGACGGGCCAAAGAATCCAAAGGTTCATTCAACACCATATAAAAGAAGGATGACCTCCTTCCCGCTCCTGTTCCCTGCAATTTTTCCCTCAGCTAATGCACAATATCTAAAGTCATTTACCTGGACACAGTGTCTATTGTGTGGATAATTAGCTTGCCGGCTGCAGGTTGAAGGAGGCTGCCCTTCCAAACACTCAGGAATGTCTGTGCTTGTCTTGGGGTTAGAATGTAATTAAATCAGTTTTCTTCTTGGCTGTGACTCACTGCCGACTACCTGTGAGGACAAGAACTTCTCCCATCTTGTCCTGGCAAGAAACACTAATACCAGTTTCCAACTTAGCATCGCCCCCTAACTGTCTTTGCCACTTTCTACTGCTTGTTCTTGTTCAAGTGCCCTTGGCGAAAACAGATTAGACAAAAAAGTTCACAGTAACTTGTTCTGGACTTACAAAATAAATTTTCTTGGCTAAAAAAATTTAAACTTAAAAGACTAATAACTATCATCCATCCTTTCCCAAAACTGCTTATCCTCTGTAGGGTCACAGGATGAACGTTGTAATGGAAATCATGATAATTATAAATTAATTTTTTTTCCAAGCTCCTGGAGGTGACTGGACCAAAGCAGAGGGGAAAAAAGTGAGTTCTAAGGAGAGCGAGAGCTGAAAAGGTGCTTTGTCCAGGGCTCCAGGTTGACAGAGGTGTGGTCCCATCAGCGGTTGTGGTTCTAGGCGGACGTCCAGGCCCTCGCTGGCACACAGCTGTGCCCAACACCTCAACACGGTCCAACTCTAACTGGAACCAACCCCTGGATGGAAAAACAAACAGTACTCCTGTGCTTCATTCCCATGAGGGACACAGTCTTAGTGTCCCTTGTGAAAATAAGTTTTGATTGTCCACTTTAGACACTTTACTAACTATAAGTAACTTTGCAACTACATGTCAACTAACTCTCATTAGAGTATTAGTAGACTGTTAGGTTAGGGCTGGTAGAATTATTTGACATGTTCTTGCAAAGTTACTTAATGTCTGTTGGGAGCATCAATATAAAGTGTTTTTTATGCCCCTTTAACAAGATGTAATATCAGTCTCTGGTGTCTCTAGAATGTGTCTGTGAAGTTTCAGCTCAAAATCCCCCACAGATCATTTATTATAGCTTGTCAAATTTGCCCCTATTTGGGTGTGAGCAAAAACACGCTGTTTTTGTGTGTGTCCCTTTAAATGCAAATGAGCTCCGCTTTCCAGAAGAGGGCGGAGCTTTAACAGCTCAACAACAACAAAGCTGGAGAATCTCACGCAGCCAAGATGACGAATGTTTTCAGCCTTACATTGTTCAAACCGGAGTCGACACTGATGGAGAGACTCAGGAAGAAGTTACAACTTTTAGAATGAAACTGGACGTTTCTGAATGGTTAGTGGATAAATTTATGTAGTTGCTGTGGAGTTGATTCAACTCATCCACTAGCATGTGCCGTCATGTTCATCTTTTGTGTTGAATTGACCCTCGTTTGGGAAGCAGTCCGGCGTAAAATTATAATATAATTTGATAATTCATTCTGTTGTCTTTAAAATATGTTTGAAATGCACTGCTGAATCTACTGAGAAGTATTTATGGTATACTAACGAAACTAATATATAATGTAGTTTCTACTGAGTAAATTTAAAGTACACTCTAAAAAATGCTGGGTTAAAAACAACCCAAGTTGGGTTGAAAATGGACAAACCCAGCGATTGGGTTGTTTTAACCCAGCGGCTGGGTTAAATGTTTGCCCAACCTGCTGGGTAGTTTTATTTAACCCAAATATTGTTTAAAAATTACTGTATTTCTTGCTTAAAATGAACCCAAAATATGTTGGAAATTAACATTTATTAATATGTTTAATAAACAAACATTTATTAATACTTTTTTGAATAATATTTAAACAATAAACATTTATTAAATTGCTTATTAATAAATGCTCATCTTTTTTATTATTATTGTTGCCTCTAGTAATTATGAGTCTGATTTTTAATTTCCAACCTATTTTGGGTTCATTTAAAGTCAGACATATAGTAATTTGTAAACAATTGTTGGGTTAAATAAAACTACCCAGCAGGTTAGACAAACATTTAACCCAACTGCTGGGTCAAAACAACCCAATCGCTGGGTTTGTCCATTTTCAACCCAACTTGGGTTGTTTTTAACCAAACATTTGTTAGAGTGTAACCTTGGTCAATTTGAAATACATTAACTTTAAATGTATAATATTCAATAACACACTACTGTACACTTAAATTATAATTAAGTACTTTACATTACTTCTTTAAACTACAACTGTTTGACATTATTACAAAGTGCACTTTTTGAAAAGTATATTTAACTGGCTTTTTGTTTATTAATATTATATTATCTGAAAGTACAGTTTTTTTTGTTTTTTTTTGTTTTTTAATATACTTTAAGATTTAAAGTACACTACAAGTGCACATTCAGTATGATTAAGTGCACTTAAGGGCCCCTTTTGGGGGTAACAAAATTAAGTAAAGGTTAAAGTCACCATAAAAACAAAACTTTTTTTTTTTTAATTCATCTTCTCTTCTCTGATGACGTGTATACATGAGGGCGGGGCAACCTGTCACTTACATGAGATCCACCAATAGCAAAATCAATTCCCGCCTTACATTTGTTCTTGTTTGCGAAGCAGTTCCACTCGGATATACATCACAATAGGGAAGAAAAGACTATCACAACTTCCATTTCCAACATGTTCTCCAACCAATACACCCATATAGTTTGTTTGTCACTTCCCTGAAATACGACCCAAAGGAGCGTTTACTAAACATGCGCCCCTATCGACAACAGGACACTTTCATTTGAATGCATTGTTCCCTTTTATCTGCGTCATATTTCGGGTTTCGTGTAGCTCAATTGGCAGAGCATTGCAATATATAACAATGTGCAATCAAGTGATCGTGGGTTCGATCCCAGAGAACACATGTGCTCATAAAGTGTGTATGCACTATAAATCACTGAGGGTAGGTTTAGGGGTTAATTTAGTTACAAAATTTAGTTTTGCTAAATGGAAACAGGACATATGGTGTAAAAGTCCACACATTGCATTTAAATGAACACGCATTTTGATTGGTAACGACAGTCATAACAGGCGTAACGCGACACTATAATTATTTTTACGCCAGCTAGAGGGCGCATGACTTTAAAACGTAAATATGGGTTGTAATAAGGTGCTTGAAAAATGACCTATAGGGTCGTGCCAATTTTAAGAACACCAAGATGTGCCACAGCACTTGTGGACTGGAAGGTTTTATCCCGTGAATTTATGTTGGCCGAATGAACATCGTCAAAAGTGATTTATGATGTTAATAACACATATGCTGTGTCTGTCAACAACATCAGTGTTTCTTGTTTCACTTGGAATTCTGAATGCATGATTGCGACTGTTAAAGTCAACAACCATTTTTATTTTCTTAATACATGCTCTGTTTGCGCACAATTCATTGTTCCACTTGAAATCACACTGAATATCCTGTTTCATTCAGAAATGCGTCAGATTATGGAAGTGAAATGGGATTGTGTTGACTTAAAAGAATCGTAAGACACTTTTTCTCCCGTTTCCTTTGATGATTCTGAATCGCAGCAGCTTTAAATCCATTCGATCTCAACGACTGTGTGTTTTGAACCTCATTGGAGGACAGGCAGACGCTGGTTTGGAAGATGATCTCAATATGGCTTATTTAATGGTTAGCAAATGGAAGTCAAAATGGAAGAGAAATTAGAGTTTTCCGCATTGTCTGCGATTTCAGCTTTCATTTTGTCAGTGGTCTGAGTTAGTGAATGTGATAGAAATCAAACCCCTGAGGATGTTTATATACATCAATAGCCTGTATTCTGTGATTATGACGACGGATGATTCATGGTGCATTTAGTATGAGATGAGAAATGTGAACCATATTAAAAGGGGTTTGTGAGTGAGGGTTCAGTCCGTCACACCAAAAGCACCAAATAAAAACCCCTCGCTGATGGACGGCATCCAAACCAAGCAAATTATGAGAAAACTCTTTTTATATGAACCTCAGTCACGCAAAAACACAAAAAACGCCTTTTGGTGTGGCCTGGAATGGACTGTTTGCTCTCTGTGTGGAGTGATCCATCCAAAAATCCATCCAAAATTAATACTTTTATTCATCAAGGATGCATTAAATCGATCAAAAGTGACAGTAAAGACATTTATAATGTTACAAAAGATTTCTATTTCAAACTTTCTATTCATCAAACAATATGAAGCAGCACAACTGTTTTCAACATTGATAATAATCATGTTTCTTGAGCAGCAAATCTTCATATTAGACTGATTTCTGAAGGATCATGTGACACTGAAGACTGGAGTTATGATGCTGAAAATCACAGGAATAAATTACACTTTACTATACACTACCGTTCAAAAGTTTGGGGTCAGTAAGATTTTTTAATGTTTTAAAAGAAGTATCTTCTGCTCACCAAGCCTGCATTTATTTGATTAAAAATACAAACAAAAACAGTAATATTGTGAAATATTATTCCAATTTAAAACAGCTGTTTTCTGTCAATATACAGTAAAGTGTAATTTATTCCTATGATTTTCAGCATCATTACTCCAGTCTTCAGTGTCACATGATCCTTCAGAAATCATTCTGATATGATGATTTGATGCTCAAGAAACATTTATGATTATTATCAATGTTGAAAACAGTTATTTACATTTTTATTTCATGATGCTATGATGAATAGAAAGTTCAAAAGAACAGCATTTGTCTGAAATCTAAATCTTTTGTAACATTAAACACTACCGTTCAAAAGTTTGGGGTCAGTAAGAATTTTAATTTTATTTTTGGGGGATAGAAATAAAATTAATCAATACTTTTATTCATCAAGGATGAGTTAAACTGATCAAAAGTTACAGTAAAGACAATTATAATGTTAGAAAATATTCTATTTTAAATAAATGCTGTTCTTTTTAACTTTCTATTCATCGAAGAATTTTGAAAAAAATTTGTACACAACTGTTTTCAACATTGATAATAATAATGAATGTTTCTTGAGCATCAAATCATCATATTAGATTGATTTCTGAAGGATCATGTGACACTGAAGACTGGAGTAATGATGCTGAAAATTCAGCTTTGATCACAGAAATAAATTACACTTTACTATATATTCTGATAGAAAACAGCTGATTTAAATTGGAATAATATTTCACAATATTACTGTTTTTGTTTGTATTTTTAATCAAATAAATGCAGGCTTGGTGAGCAGAAGATACTTCTTTTAAAACATTAAAAAAATCTTACTGACCCCAAACTTTTGAACGGTAGTGTATATTCACATAGAAAACAGCTATTTTGAATTGTAATAATTTTTCACAATTTTACTGTATTTTTTGGTCAAGTAAATGTAGTCTTGGTGAGCATGAAAGACTTCTTTCAAAAACATTTACCCCAAACCTTTGAATGGTGCAGTCTAGCTGTCTCTGCAAATGAAACTGGTATATTATAACATCACTTCACCTTTAAAAATAATATATGTATAGTTCCATCTGGTCCTTTCCTTAATTCAACAATATAAATTTGTCTCAAAGCAGTTGTAGCTCTTTTGGAGTCACATCGTTTCCATATGGGAATCGTCCAGTCATGCGTGCTCCTCGCGGCTGAGGGTCACGGCTGTGGACGCCCTTTCATTGCCTGGTTGCTGTTTACCTCAGTGTGAAGTGCTTTCCCATCTCGAGCCGGTTAGTGACATAATCTCCACTTAAGAGCAACACAGTGCAGACCATAAACACCAGCACTTAGCTAATAGCAGACATGTGGCAGCTGGCTCTCTCTCTCTTCATTGGTACCTTCAAAGTTCAAGGCTCTGAACTACAGTAGGTGTTCACAAACCCCTAGAGGTTCTCAGTGGAACTGCATGGCTTCATGAGATCATAATGAAATACTTGTGGTAAATCAAAAGTGAGGTGTATTACTCAGACATATTCATATATATTCAGTATACCTGACTTAAAAATCAGACTTCATTAGCCCAAATCACAAAAAATGCTGGGTTAAAAACAACCCAAGTTGGGTTGAAAATGGACAAACCCAGCGATTGGGTTGTTTTAACCCAGTGGCTGGGTTAAATGTTTGCCCAACCTGCTGGGTAGTTTTATTTAACCCAACAATTGTTTACAAATGACTATATGTCTGGCTTAAAATGAACCCAAAATAGGTTGGAAATTAAAAATCAGACTCATAATTACTAGAGGCAACAATAATAATCAAAAAGATGAGCATTTATTAATAAGCAATTTAATAAATGTTTATTGTTTAAATATTATTCAAAAAAAGTATTAATAAATGTTTGTTTATTAAACATATTAATAAATGTTAATTTCCAACATATTTTGGGTTCATTTTAAGCAAGAAATACAGTAATTTTTAAACAATATTTGGGTTAAATAAAACTACCCAGCAGGTTGGGCAAACATTTAACCCAGCCACTGGGTTAAAACAACCCAATCGCTGGGTTTGTCCATTTTCAACCCAACTTGGGTTGTTTTTAACCCAGCATTTTTTAGAGTGTAATGAAATACTTGTGGTAAATCAAAAGTGAGGTGTATTACTCAGACATATTCATATATATTCAGTATACCTGACTTAAAATCAGACTTCATTAGCCCAAATCACAAAAAATGCTGGGTTAAAAACTACCCAAGTTGGGTTGAAAATGCACAAACCCAGCGGTTGGGTTAAATGTTTGATCAACGTGCTGGGTGGTTTTATTTAATTAGTAATTATGTGTCTGATTTTTAATTTCCAACATATTTTGGGTTCATTTTAATCCAGACATATAGTAATTTTTAAACAATAACTGAGTTAAATAAAACTGTCCAGCAGGTTGATCAAACATTTAACCCAACCACTGGGTCAAAACAACCCAATCACTGGGTTTTTCCATTTTTCAACTCAACTTGGGTTGTTTTTAACCCAGCATTTTTAAATGTACTGATTTGAAATGAAATTGGATGCGACGTTCCTCCGTCCTCAAATATTTTTGAATTCACTGGATAAAATATTGTTACGTCCCAGGGCGTACTATTGTGATCGTGATTTATTATTTGTTTCACTGTGGATTATCAAGGCGTGGTTGAATGCCCTGTGCCTGTGTTTTTCTTTGCATGCTCTGTGTGTATGTCTGTCTCTCTACTCCTCCTCAGGCCAAATCACCGCCACCTGAAGCTCGTTTGTGAGAGCGTGCCTGAGACCAGGGGCCGTTTCAGAAAGGAGGTTAAGTGAAAACTCTGAGTATGTTAACCCTGAAATGAGGGAAACTCTGGGTTTTCTGCTTCAGAATGGGAGGTATGTCAAACCTGAGAAAGCAGGGTAAGTCAAGCCTAACCTGGTCGGGAGCAGGTTTTCTTTGGTAAACCCAGAGTTTCCTTCGGTCAAAATAAGTGCACGAAAATAGAGCACTTTGAGTACATTATGGAAGTGTATAAGTGTACTAAAATAAAGTGTATTCTTCTGCACTTTTTTTCACCTGGGGGAAAATGTACTTATAACTAGTACATTAGTAATATATTTGTAAGAAAATAAATGTCATTTAAATGTAGGATTACTATATAAAAGTCTACTAAGATTGAACTAATTTTAAAGCATTGAAAGCACACTTTTAACAAATACACTAATAAAACTCCTGTATATTTTTATTTCATTGCACTAAAAATCGATTTAAGTAGTAGTGGTATTTAGTACACTTTTCCAAGTGCAGTGAAGTACTACTGAAGTACAAATATACATTGAATTAGTGTATTTATAGTGTATAACTTTGACACTTTTATTTAGCGCCAAAATAAATATTGTACTACAAATGTACTTGCTTGTATTTAAGTATTTTTTTTAATGCACTCTAAGTCCAAATTTACAGTAGCTCCGCCCACCGGTGTCACACCAAGTTAAAATTGACCCACGTTCTAGTGGCTGCAGTAGTGTAGTGGTGTAGTGTGTTGCATGCGGAGAATTAACTTGTGATGCGATTGACTGGGTTCGAAATCCGCCTTTTGCCGAGCTCGCTATTCTCCCTTTTCCCATCACATATCACATCAGAAAGGCATTTATTTTCAATAAAAATGAAGACAATTTTCTAAAAGTGGAAGTAAATTGCCTAACGAGTGTTTAATAACGATAAAATCATTTACACTCTTATTATTGCATCCTGCATTCTTATTTTCTTCTTCTTTTTTTGCATGTGGGATACCATGAAAAGAAATATTAGTTCAATAACTTACCGTTCTACTCAGAGTCGATTGATCTAACTCAATTCAGCAGTTCTGAAACTGAAAACTCAGTTTCCGATCTCAGAGTAAGTCAACTCAGAGTTGGTTGAACCTCCTTATTGAAACGGGCCCCCGGAGTATATTGGGGCAGCTCAGAGCTTGCATGAACAGACACACTTCTCCTCTGCTCCGGACTGAACTATGTTGAGTTGTCTGTTTGCCAGTGGCATGGTGAAATATTAGTTGGTGTTAGCAGTGGCTAATAGAAAGTGTTTAAGGGGTCTTACTTCAAACTGAGACCAGAGAAAGGTATTGTGTGTTCTTTTTCCCCTTTATCTGGTTTGTTTATTACCTTTGTGAGGGAAGCTGTAGGGGGAGAGTGCCTTTTTTTGTTTTAACCTTGCTTTTGCTTCTGTTTCTATATAGTAAGGGAGTGGAGGGAAGTTTATGTTGTTTGTTTGTTTTGTTTTACCCTTATTAGGTAAGTTAGAAAGTAAATAAAAGTAAATAAAAACCCTTTCTTTGATCCTATACAAATCTGAATCTGAAGTGTGCTCTCGCCCTTTTGTTTCATTTATCTACCCCTTTTTTTTCTTTGTTACTCTCCTACTGACCCCCTAGACAAGTAGGGGAACGTTACAATATTAATCTCACAATATTGACATCAAATGATTATCAGTTGCTGTTTCTAAACCACAAATAATTGGAAAAATAAACGTGACTTGAAACATAAAACATCAAGCGTGCTGCAGTAACATTTTGATTAGAGAAACTAAAACTGAAGAAACAACTAAAAATATATTTGTCTAATAAAAATGTTTATTTTTCTGGAGAATATTGTCTTAATTGTAAACACTTTCAACCTAGTATTTTGTAAAATCCCTTTAAATAACAAAAGCCACTTCCTTAATGATGTAATCATACAGGAAGTGACATCATATTGGAGGGAATTCAACAGCAAAAGCATCAGTAAGTACAAGATGAATTTCTGTGATGTATTGTGGTGTTAGTAGGTTTGTTGCACTCAAAATCACTACATCATGTTTGATAAAATGACCAAGAACTAACTTGACCTTCATCTTGTTTATTTTCTTGCCATTGTGCAAATAATCAAGTTGCATTGAATACAGTTAAGGGGCAGAAATATACAAGAGAAATACTTACACTGAAGGTAATTTTCTGGTAAGATGTTCTTTTGTATGCTACAGCATATAGTTTATATATGTGCATGTTCTGTGTCTTGATGCATGAAGCAGCTTGAATCACTGGCCCTTTAGCTTGTTACTAGACGTTTGTTTATTGCATTTGGAATGACGTCAGTTCTGTCAGTGATTGTCGGATTAGTCGAATGGGAACTTACTCTGTTGACCTTACCCTGTCGTATGGATTTTAAATGCCATTGACGCCCCTGTGAATGAGTCTTAAATAGATAGTGGGCTGGAAACATTGAGGTCACGTATATGTTTTGGCAGAGTGACAGGACAGAAAGTAGAACATACAATTCCTTCATAGTGTGAGAGAACCGTGTAATGACCCTGCATAATTACTGTCAATACTAATGTGACATTATAATCAAAGCCATAATCATACACTCTGTGTGTACAATGGTGGGGTTGCAACTTGCCTGAATATGCTCATACTGTTAACAATTTTAGTGTGAAATTACAGTATATTCCAGGTTAATAATTCCCGGCTCAAATTTTTGATTTTGTTCATATTTTTTCTCTGTAGAAAAAAAAACATGAATAGTGATGAAAGCCAAAATATTAAGCATCACAGATGTATATTTACTGAGTAATCACTGTTTTGTAGGGGAGGGCCAAAATGACCATTTTCACCTGAGATTTGGAGCAAATTAGAGGAGTGTAAAAATTACTTTAGAAAGATGGCAGCATCATTATTTTATTTTTACACAGAGATTGGTAGATCTATTAGTAAAATCTGTTGACTTTATCAATCTTTGTTTCATTATACGCCAATAGTGACAGTTCAAAAATGGGAAAGAAGCACTTCTTGTGTTCTTTTTCCTCAAGTTTGCATGCCTGTAACTCAAGAAGTATTAAAGATATCTTAATATCCTTTTAGATTCTGGTTCTTAACAAACTTTTCCTTTGGTGTTTTCATTTTAAAGGCCCTCAATGATTCAATCCCAGAGATATGGAGATCTTAATGTGGCTTCAGTGGTCAAAAACCAAATGTGGGTCACTTTGCATACAGATGATACTTTCTTCTTTTAAAGAGAAATATCTGAAGAATAAATAATGCTTGAACAAGAAATGTATTTTGTTACCCTCTATCATAAGAATTGCATAAAAGATAACTGCAAACTTGAGGCAAAAGAACACAAGAAATGCTTCTTTCCCATTTTTGAACGGTCACTGTTGGCGTATAATGAAACAAAGATTGATAAAGTCAACAGATTTTACTAATAGATCTACCAATCTCTGTGTAAAAATAATATAAAGATGTTGCCATCTTTCTGAAGTCATTTTTACACCCCTCTAATCTGTCTCCAAATCTCAGGTGAAAATTGTCATTTTCACTCCCCTCTACAAAATATTGGATTACTCAGTAAATATACATCTGTGACATTTAATATTTTGGCTTTCATCACTATTTATGTTTGTCTTTCTACAGAAAAAAAAAAATGTCAAAAACAAATTTGACATGGAATCACTCTTGGACTTCTCTTGGACTGCACTCTCAGATGTTTCTTGTAAAAAAAGTACTTCACTGGCAATTTTAGGCATTTTTTCCAATTTTACTGTGAAAAAATATGCTTTTTTACAGTATAAAAAAGTATTCAGTATTACTGTAAACAAAATGCAGTGCATGCATTTTGTACTATGAAGGCACCCAGCATGTCTTCATAGTTTTTTGATGCTTGTTGGTTTTGTCTGCGCTGTTGAACTTATTTTTGGTTCACATTTAGCAGTTTATGGTTTGTTTTTGAAATGTTGATAAGTGTTTTCTTAATTGTTGACTGTCACCATGTTGTGTTTTGTATGTCTGTGCATCATTGTGTGATGCTTTTAAGAAAAAAATTGTGTTCAGTTGCTTCACTATTGTGAAAGTGATGAAAAAAGTTATTGATAAATCGTATTAATGCTTCAATAATGCTGAAAGTTAAATCTGCATACTCATGCTAAAAAATAGTTTGACTAACTTAAAATTAGCCAATTCACTTATTTTATATTCTAGTTTGTCATCATTTTAACAAATGTTTTCATTTGTCTCACTTCTGACTTAGAAATTTGAATATGAATACATTAGGCGAACAGAACACTGATCACCATAACGGTGACTTCAAAACAATTACAGTGGTAAGCAATTAAAATTCTTACAGTGGCATGATTAAAGACAACTTTATAAAACAAGAGCAGTAAATTACTGTGATGATCACATCGTTCTGCTGATTTACAGTCATTTTATAAGAATTTCTCAGCATGCATTGATTTCACAGCAACTGTCTGACCACAGTAATACTCTTTAATCCTAATTATGCATGATTATGTTATTGTTTGCATTAGGCATTGTTTTTTCTCTGCTGTCAGAAAGGACACACCAGTTGAGAAGCGCTGGTCCAGATGAACCAGTACTAAATGATGATTCTTCACCATACCAGTTCAAACAGTGATCATTTTAGCTGGTGGAATAAGAGCATTTTTTAAAGTGATAAGTAATATGTGCACATGTTATGGCTAACCTCATCAGCCAGAACTAAGTGAGTTAAATAAAAGTCATGGACTTAATATCTTTTATTCTGCTGAACATTTGATCAGATTTATAACTGGGCTCAGAGTCATTCTCCATGATTTAATATCTGTCGAGTAAATCCTGTAAAGCTCTACCCTGCCGGGCCCGAGAGACTCCAGACAGGAGGCTTCTGGTTAGTGATAACTGTAGTTAGTGTGTGTGTGTGTGTGTGCTGGTGTTATACACACACTCCAGTGATGTCAGTCCTCTGACTGCAGCGTTTCCCGTCTAAAGATAAGCGCCGAAACGCACTATAGAGAGCTCTTTTTTTTCCCTCCATCATAAATGAGTTTGATGAAACTGTCATGTTCTCTTGCGTTCGGATGCTGGTGTTTGGGAACACAATCGTGGGAGACGCTTCTGGAGGGAGTTAAATCAAATCATTCTGATGACAGACTTTGACTCAGATGATTCAGAACCACCAAACCAACATTTGAGATGCTGCGATGCCATTGGTCCGCTGGTTAGTCGTTATCCAATCACATCCTCTGCTGAGGGACAGTCACATGAGGTTTTTATTCAGTAAACGTGTTTCCATCAAAGTTCATGTCTTCTTATCAGATAAAAAAATGTATCCGTCTCAATCGAGTGCATACACTCTAAAAAATGCTGGGTTAAAAACAACCCAAGTTGGGTTGAAAATGGACAAACCCAGCGATTGGGTTGTTTTAACCCAGCGGCTGGGTTAAATGTTTGCCCAACCTGCTGGGTAGTTTTATTTAACCCAAATATTGTTTAAAAATTACTGTATTTCTTGCTTAAAATGAACCCAAAATATGTTGGAAATTAACATTTATTAATATGTTTAAAAAAACAAACATTTATTAATACTTTTTTTGAATAATATTTAAACAATAAACATTTATTAAATTGCTTATTAATAAATGCTCATGTTTTTGATTATTATTGTTGCCTCTAGTAATTATGAGTCTGATTTTTAATTTCCAACATATTTTGGGTTCATTTTAAGCCAGACATATAGTAAGTTGTAAACAATTGTTGGGTTAAATAAAACTACCCAGCAGGTTGGGCAAACATTTAACCCAACTGCTGGGTCAAAACAACCCAATCGCTGGGTTTGTCCATTTTCAACCCAACTTGGGTTGTTTTTAATCAAGCATTTTTTAGAGTGTACGATTTTTTTATGCGCATTTTTACATTTTATGCGCATCTTGCCATTTCCATCCAGCATTTTTTACGCGATATCCCAAAATTCACATGAAAATAGGTGGATGGAAACCTAAGTAGTGATTTGTGCTTTTTTTGTATATACATATTTTGATTATGTTTATCCCTTTTCTTAGAATTATATTACAATAGACTATTCCGTAGGTGAATAGTTCTGGATCTAAAATCTAAAATGTGTCTGAAGCTGTAGTTATATTGCCCAATAAACACACTTGACATCTTTAATTGTGTGTATAAATAATATATCGAGTACGTAAACAGATTCGCAGTGAAGGGAAATGATGGATTTAGTGTGGAGGATGTGTGTACCTTTAGGTAAATAAGAGCGTTTTGTGTCAGGAACATTCTCATTCATGCTCTCCACCCGCTGAGCGCTGAGATTGTGTTGGTCTCTTGGTTTGAAGGGTGTTGTAAATTTAAGCGCGGTGTTGGGAAGTGCACAGGTCAGAGGAAAGGCTCTTTATCACAGTGGCAGGGCAGTGGACGTCCTGTGGATGTTCAGGCGCCAGAGACCCAACAGACTGGACGTGTTCTCCGTGTATGAGCACCTCCGGCCATCCCTTACACATGAGCACTGCTGAAGAGTCATGACAGAGACCCAACCAGAAACAAACAAGCATCGCAACCCGTTCTGTAATGTGGTGCACTTCAGAGTGAAACTGGATGTTAAATGAGACAAAATGTAGGATGAGATTTGATTTAATCCATTGGGGTTTGACTGGATGCTGAAAAGTGTCTCTATATGACAGAATAAGAGGTGGCATCAGCTGAAATGGACAGTCATTTCACATGTGAAACTAAAGAATATGAATATGAACACAAATATTAATTGAATCTTGCAGAGTAAGGTCATGTAGATGTCTATTAGTTGATTAGTGAGGTCGACTAGTATGTAGATATATATTATAATATATACATTTTTACTATATTTTTTTTAAAGACATTGTACCATGGTAATACCATGTTTTTTTGCAAATATACCATGGTAATGCCATGGTTGTATCAAAGTATTTTCTGGAGTACCATATAAATCCCAAAAGTACCATGATATATGACATAGTAGCATGGAATTACTTTTTATTTTTATTTTATTTATTTTTATACATGGTTCCATAATAATACAATATTCTAGATTATCTGTATATTATAACCTACAGTCAAAAGTTTGGAAAATTACATTTTTTAATGTTAAAGTCTCTTATGCTCATTAAGGCTGCATTTATTTCATAATAAATACAGAAAAAACTATAATATTGTGAAATATTATTACAATTTAAAATTATGGTTTTCTATTTTAATATACTTTAAAATATAATTTATTCCTGTGATGCAAAGCTGAATTTTCAGCATCATTTCTCCAGTCTTCAGTGTCACATGATCCTTCAGAAATCATTCTGATATGATGATTTGATTATCAATGTCAAACAGTTGTGCTGATTAATATTTTTTTGGAATTTTTTCAGGATTCACTGATGAATAAAAGGTTAAAAAGAACAGCATTTATTCAAAATATAAATATTTTCTAACAATATAAATCTTTACTATCACTTTTTATCAATTTAACACATCCGTGCTGAATAAAAGTATTAATTTCTTTCAAAAAAAAAAAAGAAAAAAAATTGACTAACCCCAAACTTTTGAACGGTAGAATCCTGAAAAAGTATCACAGGTTATAAAATAATATTAAGCAGCACAACTGTTTGCAACATTGATAATAAATCATCATATCAGAATGATTTCTGAAGGATCATGTGACACTGAAGACTGGAGTAATGATGCTGAAAATTCAGCTTTGCATCACAGGAATAAATTATATTTTAAAATATATTAAAATAGAAAACCATAATTTTAAATTGTAATAATATTTCACAATATTATAGTTTTTTCTGTATTTATTATGAAATAAATGCAGCCTTAATGAGCATAAGAGACTTTAACATTAAAAATAGTAATGTTTCCAAACTTTTGACTGGTTGTGTGTATAAATCCCAAATTCAGTACCATGGTATTACCATCACTTTACTATAGTATCATATTTTTTTGGTGTGGTAACACAATACACTATCTAGTTAAAAATCTATTCAAAAAGTGATTTGAAACAGTGCAGATGTCCATCAGGAGAAGTCATTTTGAGGGTTGTGGTGTGGGTGAATGCTGGCGCTGTGGATCTGTGGTGTGGGTTGGCATGAACCGCACGGACCCTTGAGACCTGCCCGCTGTAACACTCTTAAAGTGTGTCCTTCCCTCCTCGGGCCAATGAGGGCCAAACCACGACCTCAGAGACCACACAGACTGTCAGTGATCACGCACGAGTGCGCACACACAAATAAACACGCTCAGAAATGAACGACAAGCCAGATCTGCTCACAATGGACACACGGGCGTCACGCTTTACTGTCGGCCTTCGCTTTTTGTTCTTATTGAACCGTTTAGAGCAGGAGAGTGTGCACTGATGTTCATCACCCCATCTAAACACACACACACACATGCAGCGCTCTGTCAGACAGTGAAACAGAAGGACCTTTGTGAAGTGTGGGGCAGGCGTCATGTGAACACATGTACCACATATTTAATCCTTATAATGAGCACCATAAATTATAGACTTGGTAAATATGAAATTGTAAGGGGTGAATCATGTGTGATAGATGTTATTCTCTGTGTGGGTTTGCTAAGATTGTTCGCACACTGTGTATTGATAGATTTTCTGAAACCAAATCTGGACCTGGAAGTGGGGATTTTACAAATGACTGTAATTACAGCTGGCACTGATATCCTGGATGCCACATGATGAGAGATCTGGAAGTGTGTGTGTGTGTGTGTGTGTGTTAGTAAATGCATTGTTTGTTTGTTTTTAAACATGAAATATTATATACATTTCTACATTAATATTTTAAATGCTAAAGTTTCTACTAAAGCTTGAGGTCAGGAAGAGTTTTTATGTTTTTGATAGAAATTAAAAACACACAAATGCTGCATTTATTTAATCAAAAACGCAGTAAAATTGTGTAATATTATTACAAGTTCAAATAAGTGTTTTTTATTTGAATATATTTTAAATTTTATATATTTATATTTTCAGCATCATTACTCCAGTCTTCAGTGTCACATGATCCTTCAGAAATCATTCTAATATGATGATTTGATGCTCAAGAAACATTTATGATTATTATCAGTGTTGAAAACATTGTGGAAACTGCTATTTTTTTCAGGATCCTTTAAATAGAAAGTCCAAAAGAACAGCATTTTATTTGCAATATAATTGTTTTATTGCATTATAAATGTCTTTACTGTCACTTTTGATCAATTTGATGCATCCTTGCTGAATAAATAAATTCTTACTGACCCCAAAAGACCTTCATGTACACTCTAAAAAATGCTGGGTTAAAAACAACCCAAGTTGGGTTGAAAATGGACAAACCCAGCGATTGGGTTGTTTTAACCCAGTGGCTGGGTTAAATGTTTGCCCAACCTGCTGGGTAGTTTTATTTAACCCAAATATTGTTTAAAAATTACTGTATTTCTTGCTTAAAATGAACCCAAAATATGTTGGAAATTAACATTTATTAATATGTTTAATAAACAAACATTTATTAATACTTTTTTTGAATAATATTTAAACAATAAACATTTATTAAATTGCTTATTAATAAATGCTCATCTTTTTGATTATTATTGTTGCCTCTAGTAATTATGAGTCTGATTTTTAATTTCCAACCTATTTTGGGTTCATTTTAAGCCAGACATATAGTCATTTGTAAACAATTGTTGGGTTAAATAAAACTACCCAGCAGGTTGGGCAAACATTTAACCCAACTGCTGGGTCAAAACAACCCAATCGTTGGGTTTGTCCATTTTCAACCCAACTTGGGTTGTTTTTAACCCAGCATTTTTAGAGTGTAGGAGTACAGCTGTTAAACAAACATCTTTCTTTGATTTGCTTTCGATTTCTCTTATAATAGGTACAAACATCAGTAAAACAATCTATACTCAAAGTAAATTTGGAGAAAACGTGTGTATGTAATTTATGGCAAAGGATGTTTGGTCTCTCTCCCTCGCTGTGGTAGGAAGTGTGAAATATGTGTTTGCTTTAAGAGAGCTGTTATTTTTTTCTCTGCTTCCAAATGGCCAACACAAACAGACAAACGAAACACACACTCTTTCACACACTAATGAACGCAAACACAGATCTGGACTCAATGCAATCATAATTACACACACGGTTTCAATCACTATTTTAGAACTTGCATCTAAGCATGCATTTATAATATAAATTATAAGTAAGCACGCATTTTTGTAGTTTGTTACATATTATTACATTTATATTAGTACAATGTACAGCACATCTACAGGTTGTGTGATATTTGCAGGTAATTATGCTATCAAGTCTTTGTGTTTGCACACAGTGGTGTTAATTTTGGCATTGCACTCGTTGCCTGTTGAATCATTTCCATGCGAGTTCAAGAAGTTCAGAGCCGTCATCAGAGCAGTTGGTTTGACCACAGACTGGCCTTGTTCCACTGTGTCATTCACCAGCCTTTAAAATACCTGGACCTGTTAAAACTACCACTCGAAATTTAGTCGTTTTATGTTTTCAGCAGAATTATGCTTGAAGTGGTGGTTGATTATGATTTGACTTTTTTAACTTTAGTTAGTGTGTAATGTTGCTGTTTGAGCATAAACAACATCTGCAAAGTTACGACGCTCAGAGTTCAATGCAAAGAGAGATATTTTCTTTTACAGAAATCGCTTTTTAAAGACTACAACGAGCTTCTTCCTGGGTTAGTGACATCACAAACCCTAGAATTTACATAAACCCCGCCCCTGAGAACACACAACAAAGAGGGCGGGGCCATGTTGGGCTGCTTTAGAGAAGAGGAAGAGTTGTTGTAGTAGAGTGTTGTTGTCATGCCGTCATTTTACGCCGGACTGCTTCACAAACGAGGGTCAATTCAACACAAAAGATGAACATGACGGCACATGCTAGTGGATGAGTTGAATCAACTCCACAGCAACTACATACATTTATCCACTAACCATTCAGAAACGTCCAGTTTCATTCTAAAAGTTGTAACTTCTTCCCGAGTCTCTCCATCAGTGTCGACTCCGGTTTGAACAATGTAAGGCTGAACACTTTCGTCATTTTGGCAGCGTGAGATTCTCCAGCTTTGTTGTTGTTGAGCTATTAAAGCTCCGCCCTCTTCTGGAAAGGGGGCGGGAGCAGCAGCTCATTTGCATTTAAAGGGACACACACAAAAACTATAAAAGGCTCCCCAGCATGGGGTAAAAGGCACACAGTATTCATAGAAATACTGTATGATTAATACTTAATACTTGTTCAAAAGAATAACTTTAGCAAAGTTTGTAATATTTTCTGTTTATTTTGATAAATAAAAGAATTAATTTTTGTTCAATAAATATACTGTCATTAAAATAGTTAATATAAAAATATATTTTAAAAATACAGAAACAAAATTACTTTAAAAAGTAAAGATTCTGAATGCATTGAAGAAGATCCCATAATATTGAATAGATTTACAGTAGTAACAATAAAAGACATTTTATTATGATATTTAAAAATATTATATTAATCATATGATTGTTTCGTTATAAATATGGGTATTATCTCTAAGATGGATACCTAATTTGATATATGATATTTGCCATCTGAATCTAACCATGCCATATCAACAAATGGAAAAGTCAGTCAGCTATTCATTATCATGTTAATTATTGTGCCTTTTGCCCCAACAGCAGCGGCGCTTTTTACCCCAAATACCATACTTTAACATCTTCTTCCGTTATTGAAAAACTGTTGCTTAATTTACCTTGAACAAATTTGAAAATCATTAAGAAGACCTTTGTCTGAAAATACAAACGTTAATTTAATCGATTCTTAATTGCTACTTAAATCAACAACATTTTAAAAAACATCAAATATTAGATCAAACAACTTTGCGTTGCTGCCCGTGATCGCGTCAAGGATCAGACAAATTTGCACGTGCATTTTGAAAAGCGGATATTTAGGAAAGTGCTGCGGCACGTTTTTGTGCCATCTAGTGGTTTAGAGGAAAATAAAATCAAAGGCGCCTTTAGCCCCGTTGTACCCTATATCTATCACTAAACCTGTGTTTGTGTTTCCGAGTGTCCTAATGCATGTTTCACATGACTTCAGACATCATGTGTTCAGCAAATCAAATCAGTTTTTTAGTCGCCATATGCGTAAGTGCAGTGATAAACTAGTCATGTGCAGCCAAACATAACTTACTACCCCTCACGCCCCATTACTGCAGTTTTTACAGTGTGTAGAATATCTCTCCATATCATTCCGCCTCCATACTTCCAGGCTCCTGTGCACTGGAATTCTGGGGTGATTATCAGGGGGAGGTAGTGTTTCACTGGCCCTGCTGTGATGGTATCTCTGTGGCCTCTCGAGTCGTTCTCTACAGACAGGATGGTGCCACCAGCTCCGGAACCAGTAATGGGCCCAGTCGCTATAATACCGCCACTCTATTTCTGTCCTAAACCCGTCGTTACAGGCTGTCAGACTTGAGATTGCCACTTGTAGATCTCTGAGAATAATTTCATGATTCATTAGGTCAATCCCCCCTTTTTCTCAGGCATTCTGGATAATTATGTGGTGTTTGCTGTAAGGAAACTACTATAAGGATGCTATAGACATGAATGAAATACCCTAAATCTAGATTTTCATCAGATGTACAATAAAACAAAATCAATTTGGCTGTTATCATACTAGCTGTCTTTAAATCAAGTGGCGGTCAAAAATGACCTTTTTTCAGGGAAATGAATGTACTGTATTTTAGTTCGATAATGTTTTTTATTTAATATTTTGTATTTTTAGGAGATTTTACGGTACTAAATTATATTTATGGAACAGTTATGATCCATTTTTTGACCTGAAAATTAAATGAACTTAAACTGTCATGAATCTTGACTGCTTTGGAGCACAGATTTAAGTTTGGTCTCTTTTTAAAGCAGATTATTGCTGGTGAACAAGTTTAAAAAGTTATAGAATTTTAAATTTAATGGGAAAAAAATGCAGTAAAATACTCTTTTTAAAATTTTATATGAAATATATACACTGCCCTCCAGAAGTTTGGAAACGCCCTAGAAAAGTGGGGTTTTGGACAATATTGGCATGAATCCTTTTTAATGTGTGATAATTTTGCACTGATAAGGGACAACACAAACTATGAAAACATATTTTATTACATAAACAGTTTATACATAGAAAAAACATTTTCGATTCATCAAAATATCCAGCATCAGCAGCTATCTGACCTAAACTGGGTTCTGATTGGTTCATTGTATTCTAAACTTAATTGGCAATCAATTGTTGAAGCTATTAAGGTGTGCTGACCCAAAACTCTTTTACAAACCTGGGCCAAGTCTAAACCAGTAACCAGCATCACAGCTGGCAAAGGGGCGTGTCTGACTTTGACATGTATATATTGCCATTATTATGTAATCAAAATGAAAATTATTATTGCTGGTCTTCAATGATAATGTCAAGTTACTGTAATGTATTTGCTCCAAAAAATGATAAGGATTTATGCTGATATCGTCCAAAACCACACTTTACCAGGGGTGTTTCCAAACGTTTGGAGGGCAGTGTATTTTTATTATTATTATTTTTTACAATATTTTACTCTGAAACTGAGAAATTCAAAGCCATAAATCTAAACAAGTTGTTCCAAATTTGAGGTTGGTATATAAAAAAATGAGCTTTCAGTAAGATTTTGTTTGGGTGCAGTACCAAACGTTTCCACTAAGGGAAATTTGTTTGCCATTCGTGTCTTTTTTAACCGTGAACAATAGAAGTGTGATTATTTCTTATCCTTTTCGAATCATTTCAAACATGTCCATGGTTTTTTGTGTGTGTGTGTGTGTTCATATAGCAAGTGCCAAAACCTTTACCAAGTTTCGTACCATTCTGATAAAGTAAAAAATTCTAAAATAAAAACCAAAACGTAAATATTTTCAGTCAAAATGACCCAAGAGCACCAGAAGGTTAAAGATACCAATTTACCAATTTTAATAGATCTACATTTCAATGAACCTATATTGAGATCGATCTTTTTCAGTTTATGCCTGAATAAAACCTCACTAAACATTATTCACAAATTTTAAAAACAAAATTATCATGTACCTGAAATACTTCCAAATGAATAAATATTGTATGTGAATTGAAATTAAATTGAATTCTGAGATCTGTATCAATACCAAGCTCTCCTTTCCATCCAAACCCAAGCCTTCTCTCGATTTTATTCCTAATCTTTTTAAAACAGGATGACAGGATATATTTATAGGATAAACTATAAATACAGCGATCCCCGCTGCTAGTTGTTTGGTGAGGGTTGCATGTGGGTGAATTTGGTAAAAACAACACTGCTGTCATCTGCAGACGAATCTTCATCCGAGAACGCTGAGCATATGGTGCCGTTTGGTTGAACTCTTTCTTGAATTGCTTTTGTTTAATTTCTCATGCGCCTGCTTAAGAGAATGCAAAGATATTTCTGTTTATCCCGCTAATGGAATTTAGATTTGTTTAATGGCTTTGAATAAATGTTTATGGTCATGGAGAGGGAAAATAAATCACGCTGGTGACGATTTCAAGAATGAGCAACACCAACAGACGCTCTGCCAACAGTAAACACTGCTGATTTTGCAAACGAGATCTCGAAGAACAAATCACAAATGTTTAGTCTCATCTTATTTATCTCTGCGATGACATTGTTGTGTGTATTTATCGCTTTGTTCCTTTGGCGCCATCTTCCCTCGAGCGACATCTCATTCAGGCTCTGGTATCACCTCATAACTGTGATTGTGAGACGCTGCACATCTGCAAGATGTCACATTTAGCCAATAAAGCTAACATAATCGCCATAGTTCATTGAAATAGGGAGTGTTGAAATATATATTTGTGCAATGAAACAGAAAAACTTGGAGAACTGACTTTAGAATTACTTTTCAAGATGCCTGTGTTGGAGATTCTTTAGTTCTTTGCAGTTATGAAAGCTTTAATAGTTCAGTGAAAAAAAAGTGTCATTTATTTACTCACCCTTGTTGTGTTGTATAAAATCCATATGCTGTTTTTTACTCAATATTCTCAGCACTTTTCCATATGACAAAAAAGCTATCATGAAACCTTTCGTGTGAAAACTTGGAATACAATGCATGAGCCATATGAACTGGACAGTTACCAACTCTCATTTTATGGAAAAGTGCCTTGTAAAGATTCATTAAACTTTATTCTTTTGCATTGCATGCAAAAAATAACAGCATACAGATTTGGAGTAACAAAAGCTGTTTCCATCCAAAGTTGCAAATTTAGCTTATGCACAAAATTGGAATATGGCATTTGCCAATAAAGCACCATTTACATCCCATGTGTTCAAGAGAACAAAATCATCACTTCCTGGCAAATTACCGCAAAATATCTGTAATAAAAATGGAAGTTGCTGCAATCTCAGTAGCCACTGCGGCTCTTTTTCCACATCATAAATGACTTGCGAAATGCAGTAAATGCTGAATGAATAACACTGAAGCAGTGTTACAGTTAATTAGATACTTAAGTGATTGATTGAGTGATGATTGTTTGATTATTAAAGACATCAGATGATACCAAGCAGAATCACTGAAGGAAAGAACTATAACTGTCTTCCAGCCACCGCCTAAGATGAAATCAACTAAAAATACATCAAATCTCTCTCATTACAAACCAGACTGGCTTTATTTCTGTCATTTGTCTACAGTTCTTTTTGAGAATTAACAGAGGTTTAGGTGTTTGAAAATGTTTGATCGCCATTATGGTGATCGGTGTTTCGTTTAGTTGCGCAGTTTGACTCTTGACTCTTTTTTGTCAGATTGTGGTTTTTGTAACAATGTTCACCAGAAGGTATAATTTGTTACATAGGAAACCATAACACAGACGATCAGATGATACGCTTCTAATCATTGTAATGAAAAATGTTTGACTAATCTCGAAACTGATCAAAAGTCGTTATTTGGTATTAAAAGATTTTCACGGTAACACTTTATAATAACTCACGCTATGAAGCATTAGTTAAGCACTAGTAAATAGTTAATTCGTCACTTATAAAACATTAAAAGACATTAATAAGCCATTTATAAATACAGCTATAAATGCTTTGTTCTTGATTTATAAGCATATAATGAGTTTAATTGTATTTTCATACTTTATTAATCAATTTATCATTTCTAAGTCATGTATTACATTACTCACAAACCAGTTATTTAGGAGTTGTCAGTGGTTCATAAGATCATTTAGGAAGTGTAAGTAAATGATTAATACAATATTTAAATGTACATTTATGCATCTTATTATTTAGACATATAGTATTAGTTACTTAGTGTGTTAATAAATGCTTTATTAACACACATTCCTAGTGTCAAAACTACCTCAGTACTAACTTTAAAACATTAGAGAACAGCAGTGCAGAAGATCACTGAACCTTTAAATATCCTTTATTAAAAGCTTTATGAGGCATAAATAGTGCTCACTTTAGATGAGCTCACAAACATAGTTAACTGACCACTTCTAAATGTTTTATAATTACCTGAATAATCATGAATTACAGTAGGAATATATGTTAATAAAGCATTTATTAACACCCAAAGTAACTAATACTACACTCTAAAAAATGCTGGGTTAAAAACAACCCAAGTTGGGTTGAAAATGGACAAACCCAGCAATTGGGTTGTTTTAACCCAGTGGTTGGGTTAAATGTTTGTAGTTTTATTTAACTCAACTGTTGTATAAAAATTACTATATTGCTTGCTTAAAATGAACCCAAAATATGCTGATTATATAAATGAGCATTTATTAATAAGATAGTGAATAATAAACAATAAACATTTATTAAATTGCTTATTAATAAATGTACACCTTTTGATTATTATTGTTGCCTCTAGTAATTATGTGTCTGATTTTTAATTTCTCACCTATTTTGGATTCATTTTAAGCCAGACATATAGTCATTTTTAATCAGTAGTTGGGTTAAATAAAACTACCCAGCAGGTTGGGCAAACATTTAACCCAACCACTGGGTTAAAACAACCCAATTGCTGGGTTTGTCCATTTTCAACCCAACTTGGGTTGTTTTTAACCAAACATTTTTTAGAGTGTATATGTCTAAATAATAAGATGTATAAATGAATGTTTAAATATTTTATTAATCATTTATTTACACTTACTAAATGATCTTATGAACCACTGACAACTTCTAAATAACTGGTTTGTAAATAATGTAATACTTTATTAATAATCAATTTATCATTTCTAAATTAAGTATGAAAATACAATTATTAAACTATTAAATTATAGATATGCTTATAAATCAAGAATAAAGCATTTATAGCTGTATTTATAAACTGCTTACTAATGTCTACACTCTAAAAAATGCTGGGTTAAAAACAACCCAAGTTGGGTTGAAAATGGACAAACCCAGCGATTGGGTTGTTTTAACCCAGCGGCTGGGTTAAATGTTTGCCCAACCTGCTGGGTAGTTTTATTTAACCCAAATATTGTTTAAAAATTACTGTATTTCTTGCTTAAAATGAACCCAAAATATGTTGGAAATTAACATTTATTAATATGTTTAATAAACAAACATTTATTAATACTTTTTTTGAATAATATTTAAACAATAAACATTTATTAAATTGCTTATTAATAAATGCTCATCTTTTTGATTATTATTGTTGCCTCTAGTAATTATGAGTCTGATTTTTAATTTCCAACCTATTTTGGGTTCATTTTAAGCCAGACATATAGTCATTTGTAAACAATTGTTGGGTTAAATAAAACTACCCAGCAGGTTGGGCAAACATTTAACCCAACTGCTGGGTTTGTCTATTTTCAACCCAACTTGGGTTGTTTTTAACCCAGCATTTTTTAGAGTGTATTAATGCTTTATATGTGATGAATTAACTATTTACTAATGCTTAACAAATGCTTCATAGCGTGCAGTTATTATAAAGTGTTACCATTTTCACTGACAATATTTTGTTGACACAGATCAGGCTTTCTGAATTTTGATTTTTAATACACTGGATTTAAAAAAAAAATACATACAGACATACAGAATCAGCATATGAATCCCAACAATGGTGACATGCTTCATGCCAAATCAGGACAAAAGCACACACATCACCGGCAAAAATATGCTCAAAGATCAGTGCTCGACAAAAAATATTAATAAAAAGCAGAAAAAAGTCTGCACACCAAAGCTCCAAAAATAAGAGCAAAATTTAATATGAGACTCACACGGTTACGTTTCGAGCAGGCAGGCTCTTTGTCAGACATCCTACAATAGCCACAATAGCCAACATAGTAAAAAACTCATGATACCCAGCTTCATTGCGGCATGAAGCATGTCACCATTGTTGAGATTCATATGCTGATTCTTGATGTCTGTGTGTGTCTGAATTCCCACACCAGAATGTATTTAAAAATCAAAATTCAGAATGTCTGATCTGTGGCAAGGAAGTATTGTTGGTGAAAATCTATTAACAAACAATAACCACTTTCGGTCAGGGATGAGTTAAGTCAATCATTTTTATTTATGATGATGAAAGCTATATCATCTGATTATCTTTATTTATGGATTCCTTTGCAACAAATTATATGCTTTGGTAAATACTTACAAAAACCACAATCTGACATGAATAGCAAGAGTCAAACTGCCCAACTAAATGAAACACTGATCACCATAATGGTGACCAACTATTTTCAATAAAACATTAACACCTAAACCTCTGTTAATTCTCAAAAATTAATGTAGACAAATGACAGAAATAAAGCCAGTCTGGTTTGTGATGAGAGAGATTTAATGTATTTTCAGTTGATTTCATCTAAGGCGGTGGCTGGAAGTCAGTTGTAGTTCTTGTGTTTCTCTTTCCTTCAGTGATTCTGCTTATTATAATCAGATGTCTTAAATAATTGAACAATCATCACTCAATTAATCACTTAAGTTTCTAATTAACTCTAACACTGCTTCACTGTAACTTTTAACACCCTGCTGGTGGTTCCCATATGAGCACTGAGCAGTGTTAAATATGTTCCTTAGACAAAAACAGTGATGCTTTCAAAATGCTCAATTTTTGTTTCATCAAAGCACCTGGTCTGGCTGTTGTGGTAGTATGTCAGTAAGCTTCTTGACCCCTAGGCCCTGGTGCTATCAGGTTCAGTTATCGAATGACCAAATAAAGCTTCACCAAGCCAAGAAAAAGAGAAGTGATCTCGGCAGTGAAGGCTTGATCAGCGTTCCGTGCCATCAGATAGAGACAGAGAGGGTGCTTTGGCAGACCTGATTTCCAGTCAGGCACAATGGAGCCCAGTGTCATCCGGGGACGCCTGCGACAATCAGGCTTTTAAACTGACCACCAGCGTGAATGGAGAGCTGCAGTGAGGAGGGTCTGTGGGCAAGTACAATATTTATCTGGTTAACTCAATTTAAATGGATAACCCTTGCTCTCTGAAGATAGAGTTTGCTCGTGATTAAGTGCAGCCAAGCAGAGATGAGATCGCAACGACTTGATTTCCTGCAATACACAACAGCTATGGACAGACAAAAGTAATATACCATTTACAAGTTAAGGGTGGCTAAGATTAATGTTTTTGGAGAGAAGTTTCTTATGCACACCAAGGCGGCATTTATTTAATCAAAACTACAGTAAAAATTGTGAAATATTATTACAATTTAAAATAACTGTTTTATATTTGAGTATATCTGAAATATAATTTATTCCTGTGATGCAAAGCTGAATTTTCAGCATCATTACTTGATCATCGTAATTATTATCAAACATTTAATCTTATTATCAATATTAAAAAAAGTTGTGTTGCTTAATTATTAAGGGTTCAATCGCGTCGCGCTGAAATCTTATTGCAATTATTAACATTTCCAAGAATCAGCATTTTTGAAAAACCTACTTTTGCGAACTAGTCCTTGGTTTTTGACCCGGTCAGAACCAAACCAATGCAGCAAGGTAATCTGGAGTCTGATTGTCAATAGTTATCAAAAAAAAGTTGAAATTTCGATTCATGGTCTCTAGGGGCCGCCAAAACATTTGAAGTGGGTGGAGCCAGTTTTACTAAAATGGCTATAACTCGTGAACAGAATGAGATATTTTCACCAAACTTGGCACACTAATGTAAGAGCTCATTCTGTGGTGAAAAGGGACGTGGCAACTGGCCACTTGGTGGTGCTATAACAGAAAAAAATGTCCACCATCGGCCAATTAAATTTGAATACTCAGCAACAAAACTCAGTGGGCACATTCGATTCATGGTAATAGAGGTCTGTGAGAATTTTTAAAAAAATTGTCCACTAGGTGGCACTAACGAGTTTTGCGTCTCTGTAACCACGTGATGTTTCGCACATGCACAAAATATTTATATCATTTGTTAGATCTCCTCAAACTGAACAAATTTACCTCAAGAACCACTGCTGTCAAAAATCAAATCATTCATTAAACATTCGCGATTATGTTAAAAACCTATTTTTGCAAACTAGTCCTAGGTTTGTCGCTATATTTGGAATAAAATCAATGCAGTAAAATTCTCTGGAATCTCTAGGTCAATAATTATCAAAAAAAGTTGAACTTTACCCTTTGGATAGCTATAACAGGGTAATTTAGAAAAGGGGCGTAGCAAAATATACTCAAAAGCCTATAAATCCTAAATGAAAACTCAAAACTTTATGAAAATAGGTGAGCACATGTGACATAACATTCTAAACAACCATTCAAGCTTTTATGGAGATCGGAATATAGGTGTCGCTATAACTGTTAAAAAGCTTGAAAAAAAACATATATTTCCTGTGGTAAATTGCCTGTATTGACTGTAAATTGTCTTTTCCTTCTATCACTCTAAAAACTGCTGGGTTAAATATGGACAAAACCAGGGATTGGGTTGTTTATTTTTTTAGCCAGCAATATATTAATATAGTAAAAGGCATGTTTTTGCTCACCCCCAAATAGGGGCAAATTTGTGGAGTATTTTAAGCTGAAACTTGACCAGACCAGAGACTTATATTACATCATGTGAAAGAGGGCATAATAGGTGCCTTTTAACCCAACCTGCTGGGTTTGTCCATATTTTACCCAGCTTGGGTTTTTTTAACCCAGCATTTTTTAGAGTGATGATTTAACTGGTTACATTCTTGCTTAAAACACAAGTAAAANGTCTGGCTTAAAATGAACCCAAAATAGGTTGGAAATTAAAAATCAGACACATATTTACTAAAGGCAACAATAATAATCAAAAGATGAGCATTTATTAATAAGCAATTTAATAAGTGTTTATTGTTTAAGTATTATTCAAATGTTTGTTTATTAAACATATTAATAAATATTAATTTCCAACATATTTTGGGTTCATTTTAAGCAAGAAATACAGTAATTTTTAAACAATATTTGGGTTAAATAAAACTACCCAGCAGGTTGGGCAAACATTTAACCCAACCGCTGGGTTAAAACAACCCAATCGCTGGGTTTGTCCATTTTCAACCCAACTTGGGTTGTTTTTAACCCAGCATTTTTTAGAGTGTACATCATGTGAAAGAGGTTAACCCAACCTGCTGGGTTTGTCCATATTTTACCCAGCTTGGGTTTTTTTAACCCAGCATTTTTTAGAGTGATGATTTAACCGGTTACATTCTTGCTTAAAACACAAGTAAAACATAATACCTTTTTATGCATTGGCTTAAAGGCCTTAAAAGGCTTGAACCCCGTTATTTGCTGCTTGCAGCTATATATATATATTTTTTTTTTTTTTGGGGGGGGGGG